>JAWPHD010005080.1:0-171403 GCA_037043455.1 Cyrtodaria siliqua
TATAACTCCATGTCCACCGCCGTATGCATGCCATCTTTGGGATGGTTACAATTGTGTACTGTTGATTTTATAAATATTGAGTTCTGCTTAACCCGGGGCTAGAGGGCGTGAGCGGTAGCCAGCATATTTCACTACCGCTCATGAACAGTCTCAATCAAACCGAGACTGCAATATTTCGTGTGTGTCGTGCTCGGCCGTTTCCAAAGGTCCATTATCATACTTTTTTTATAGCACAGTGGCGTTGCTTGTGCAGTGTGGCGGCAGTAAAACGTCTCCCCGCGCTTGCAATCAGTACTGTTATTCATTCGATCTTTGGAGATCGCTGAGCCCGATACTTATATTTAGTTATTGGTGGTACATTTTCAATTTCTTTTGTTTTCTTACTTAATTTTTGATTCGGTGGTTCCACTACTTCGGCCTATAAAAGGCTCTGGGTATTGTTTAACCACTTATAGGATATGTTGTCTGCTTTTTAATTTAGTCTTTTGGCTGTTACTTGTGATACGCAGGCTTCATAACCGCTGCTCCCAACTAAATTCCATTATTTTTATTTCGCTCTTCGGGGCATTTAATTTTATTAGATACTGGGACCATACGCCGTACGACATGGGGAAGCATATAACTCCATGTCCACCGCCGTATGCATGCCATCTTTGGTATGGTTAAAATTGTGTACTGTTGATTTTATGAATATTGAGCTCTGCTCAACCCGGGGCTAGAGGGCGTGAGCGGTAGCCAGCATATTTCACTACCGCTCATGAACAGTCTCAATCAAACCGAGACTGCAATATTTCGTGTGTGTCGTGCTCGGCCGTTTCCAAAGGTCCATTATCATACTTTTTTTATAGCACAGTGGCGTTGCTTGTGCAGTGTGGCGGCAGTAAAACGTCTCCCCGCGCTTGCAATCAGTACTGTTATTCATTCGATCTTTGGAGATCGCTGAGCCCGATACTTATATTTAGTTATTAGTGGTACATTTTCAATTTCTTTTGTTTTCTTACTTAATTTTTGATTCGGTGGTTCCACTGCTCCGGCCTATAAAAGGCTCTGGGTATTGTTTAACCACTTATAGGATATGTTGTCTGCTTTTTAATTTAGTCTTTTGGCTGTTACTTGTGATACGCAGGCTTCATAACCGCTGCTCCCAACTAAATTCCATTATTTTTATTTCGCTCTTCGGGGCATTTAATTTTATTAGATACTGGGACCATACGCCGTACGACATGGGGAAGCATGTAACTCCATGTCCACCGCCGTATGCATGCCATCTTTGGGATGGTTAACATTGTGTACTGTTGATTTTATGAATATTGAGTTCTGCTCAACCCGGGGCTAGAGGGCGTGAGCGGTAGCCAGCATATTTCACTACCGCTCATGAACAGTCTCAATCAAACCGAGACTGCAATAGTTCGTGTGTGTCGTGCTCGGCCGTTTCCAAAGGTCCATTATAATACTTTTTTATAGCACAGTGGCGTTGCTTGTGCAGTGTGGCGGCAGTAAAACGTCTCCCCGCGCTTGCAATCAGTACTGTTATTCATTCGATCTTTGGAGATCGCTGAGCCCGATACTTATATTTAGTTATTGGTGGTACACTTCCAATATCTTTTGTTTTCTTACTTAATTTTTGAATCGGTGGTTCCACTACTCCGGCCTATAAAAGGCTCTGGGTATTGTTTAACCACTTATAGGATATGTTGTCTGCTTTTTAATTTAGTCTTTTGGCTGTTACTTGTGATACGCAGGCTTCATAACCGCTGCTCCCAACTAAATTCCATTATTTTTATTTCGCTCTTCGGGGCATTTAATTTTATTAGATACTGGGACCATACGCCGTACGACATGGGGAAGCATATAACTCCATGTCCACCGCCGTATGCATGCCATCTTTGGGATGGTTAAAATTGTGTACTGTTGATTTTATGAATATTGAGTTCTGCTCAACCCGGGGCTAGAGGGCGTGAGCGGTAGCCAGCATATTTCACTACCGCTCATGAACAGTCTCAATCAAACCGAGACTGCAATATTTCGTGTGTGTCGTGCTCGGCCGTTTCCAAAGGTCCATTATCATACTTTTTTTATAGCACTGTGGCGTTGCTTGTGCAGTGTGGCGGCAGTAAAACGTCTCCCCGCGCTTGCAATCAGTACTGTTATTCATTCGATCTTTGGAGATCGCTGAGCCCGATACTTATATTTAGTTATTGGTGGTACATTTTCAATTTCTTTTGTTTTCTTACTTAATTTTTGATTCGGTGGTTCCACTACTCCGGCCTATAAAAGGCTCTGGGTATTGTTTAACCACTTATAGGATATGTTGTCTGCTTTTTAATTTAGTCTTTTGGCTGTTACTTGTGATACGCAGGCTTCATAACCGCTGCTCCCAACTAAATTCCATTATTTTTATTTCGCTCTTCGGGGCATTTAATTTTATTAGATACTGGGACCATACGCCGTACGACATGGGGAAGCATATAACTCCATGTCCACCGCCGTATGCATGCCATCTTTGGGATGGTTAAAATTGTGTACTGTTGATTTTATGAATATTGAGCTCTGCTTAACCTGGGGCTAGAGGGCGTGAGCGGTAGCCAGCATATTTCACTACCGCTCATGAACAGTCTCAATCAAACCGAGACTGCAATAGTTCGTGTGTGTCGTGCTCGGCCGTTTCCAAAGGTCCATTATAATACTTTTTTTATAGCACAGTGGCGTTGCTTGTGCAGTGTGGCGGCAGTAAAACGTCTCCCCGCGCTTGCAATCAGTACTGTTATTCATTCGATCTTTGGAGATCGCTGAGCCCGATACTTATATTTAGTTATTGGTGGTACACTTCCAATTTCTTTTGTTTTCTTACTTAATTTTTGATTCGGTGGTTCCACTACTCCGGCCTATAAAAGGCTCTGGGTATTGTTTAACCACTTATAGGATATGTTGTCTGCTTTTTAATTTAGTCTTTTGGCTGTTACTTGTGATACGCAGGCTTCATAACCGCTGCTCCCAACTAAATTCCATTATTTTTATTTCGCTCTTCGGGGCATTTAATTTTATTAGATACTGGGACCATACGCCGTACGACATGGGGAAGCATATAACTCCATGTCCACCGCCGTATGCATGCCATCTTTGGGATGGTTAACATTGTGTACTGTTGATTTTATGAATATTGAGTTCTGCTCAACCCGGGGCTAGAGGGCGTGAGCGGTAGCCAGCATATTTCACTACCGCTCATGAACAGTCTCAATCAAACCGAGACTGCAATAGTTCGTGTGTGTCGTGCTCGGCCGTTTCCAAAGGTCCATTATAATACTTTTTTATAGCACAGTGGCGTTGCTTGTGCAGTGTGGCGGCAGTAAAACGTCTCCCCGCGCTTGCAATCAGTACTGTTATTCATTCGATCTTTGGAGATCGCTGAGCCCGATACTTATATTTAGTTATTGGTGGTACACTTCCAATATCTTTTGTTTTCTTACTTAATTTTTGAATCGGTGGTTCCACTACTCCGGCCTATAAAAGGCTCTGGGTATTGTTTAACCACTTATAGGATATGTTGTCTGCTTTTTAATTTAGTCTTTTGGCTGTTACTTGTGATACGCAGGCTTCATAACCGCTGCTCCCAACTAAATTCCATTATTTTTATTTCGCTCTTCGGGGCATTTAATTTTATTAGATACTGGGACCATACGCCGTACGACATGGGGAAGCATATAACTCCATGTCCACCGCCGTATGCATGCCATCTTTGGGATGGTTAAAATTGTGTACTGTTGATTTTATGAATATTGAGTTCTGCTCAACCCGGGGCTAGAGGGCGTGAGCGGTAGCCAGCATATTTCACTACCGCTCATGAACAGTCTCAATCAAACCGAGACTGCAATATTTCGTGTGTGTCGTGCTCGGCCGTTTCCAAAGGTCCATTATCATACTTTTTTTATAGCACAGTGGCGTTGCTTGTGCAGTGTGGCGGCAGTAAAACGTCTCCCCGCGCTTGCAATCAGTACTGTTATTCATTCGATCTTTGGAGATCGCTGAGCCCGATACTTATATTTAGTTATTGGTGGTACATTTTCAATTTCTTTTGTTTTCTTACTT
The DNA here is from genome assembly GCA_037043455.1 of Cyrtodaria siliqua. Taxonomy (NCBI): domain Eukaryota; kingdom Metazoa; phylum Mollusca; class Bivalvia; order Adapedonta; family Hiatellidae; genus Cyrtodaria; species Cyrtodaria siliqua. The sequence goes on from JAWPHD010005080.1 coordinate 4,087, forward strand.
AATTTTTGATTCGGTGGTTCCACTACTCCGGCCTATAAAAGGCTCTGGGTATTGTTTAACCACTTATAGGATATGTTGTCTGCTTTTTAATTTAGTCTTTTGGCTGTTACTTGTGATACGCAGGCTTCATAACCGCTGCTCCCAACTAAATTCCATTATTTTTATTTCGCTCTTCGGGGCATTTAATTTTATTAGATACTGGGACCATACGCCGTACGACATGGGGAAGCATATAACTCCATGTCCACCGCCGTATGCATGCCATCTTTGGGATGGTTAAAATTGTGTACTGTTGATTTTATGAATATTGAGCTCTGCTTAACCCGGGGCTAGAGGGCGTGAGCGGTAGCCAGCATATTTCACTACCGCTCATGAACAGTCTCAATCAAACCGAGACTGCAATATTTCGTGTGTGTCGTGCTCGGCCGTTTCCAAAGGTCCATTATCATACTTTTTTTATAGCACAGTGGCGTTGCTTGTGCAGTGTGGCGGCAGTAAAACGTCTCCCCGCGCTTGCAATCAGTACTGTTATTCATTCGATCTTTGGAGATCGCTGAGCCCGATACTTATATTTAGTTATTGGTGGTACATTTTCAATTTCTTTTGTTTTCTTACTTAATTTTTGATTCGGTGGTTCCACTACTCCGGCCTATAAAAGGCTCTGGGTATTGTTTAACCACTTATAGGATATGTTGTCTGCTTTTTAATTTAGTCTTTTGGCTGTTACTTGTGATACGCAGGCTTCATAACCGCTGCTCCCAACTAAATTCCATTATTTTTATTTCGCTCTTCGGGGCATTTAATTTTATTAGATACTGGGACCATACGCCGTACGACATGGGGAAGCATATAACTCCATGTCCACCGCCGTATGCATGCCATCTTTGGGATGGTTAAAATTGTGTACTGTTGATTTTATGAATATTGAGCTCTGCTCAACCCGGGGCTAGAGGGCGTGAGCGGTAGCCAGCATATTTCACTACCGCTCATGAACAGTCTCAATCAAACCGAGACTGCAATATTTCGTGTGTGTCGTGCTCGGCCGTTTCCAAAGGTCCATTATCATACTTTTTTTATAGCACAGTGGCGTTGCTTGTGCAGTGTGGCGGCAGTAAAACGTCTCCCCGCGCTTGCAATCAGTACTGTTATTCATTCGATCTTTGGAGATCGCTGAGCCCGATACTTATATTTAGTTATTGGTGGTACATTTTCAATTTCTTTTGTTTTCTTACTTAATTTTTGATTCGGTGGTTCCACTACTCCGGCCTATAAAAGGCTCTGGGTATTGTTTAACCACTTATAGGATATGTTGTCTGCTTTTTAATTTAGTCTTTTGGCTGTTACTTGTGATACGCAGGCTTCATAACCGCTGCTCCCAACTAAATTCCATTATTTTTATTTCGCTCTTCGGGGCATTTAATTTTATTAGATACTGGGACCATACGCCGTACGACATGGGGAAGCATATAACTCCATGTCCACCGCCGTATGCATGCCATCTTTGGGATGGTTAAAATTGTGTACTGTTGATTTTATGAATATTGAGTTCTGCTCAACCCGGGGCTAGAGGGCGTGAGCGGTAGCCAGCATATTTCACTACCGCTCATGAACAGTCTCAATCAAACCGAGACTGCAATAGTTCGTGTGTGTCGTGCTCGGCCGTTTCCAAAGGTCCATTATAATACTTTTTTTATAGCACAGTGGCGTTGCTTGTGCAGTGTGGCGGCAGTAAAACGTCTCCCCGCGCTTGCAATCAGTACTGTTATTCATTCGATCTTTGGAGATCGCTGAGCCCGATACTTATATTTAGTTATTGGTGGTACACTTCCAATTTCTTTTGTTTTCTTACTTAATTTTTGATTCGGTGGTTCCACTACTCCGGCCTATAAAAGGCTCTGGGTATTGTTTAACCACTTATAGGATATGTTGTCTGCTTTTTAATTTAGTCTTTTGGCTGTTACTTGTGATACGCAGGCTTCATAACCGCTGCTCCCAACTAAATTCCATTATTTTTATTTCGCTCTTCGGGGCATTTAATTTTATTAGATACTGGGACCATACGCCGTACGACATGGGGAAGCATATAACTCCATGTCCACCGCCGTATGCATGCCATCTTTGGGATGGTTAAAATTGTGTACTGTTGATTTTATGAATATTGAGTTCTGCTCAACCCGGGGCTAGAGGGCGTGAGCGGTAGCCAGCATATATCACTACCGCTCATGAACAGTCTCAATCAAACCGAGACTGCAATATTTCGTGTCGTGCTCGGCCGTTTCCAAAGGTCCATTATCATACTTTTTTTATAGCACAGTGGCGTTGCTTGTGCAGTGTGGCGGCAGTAAAACGTCTCCCCGCGCTTGCAATCAGTACTGTTATTCATTCGATCTTTGGAGATCGCTGAGCCCGATACTTATATTTAGTTATTGGTGGTACATTTTCAATTTCTTTTGTTTTCTTACTTAATTTTTGATTCGGTGGTTCCACTACTCCGGCCTATAAAAGGCTCTGGGTATTGTTTAACCACTTATAGGATATGTTGTCTACTTTTTAATTTAGTCTTTTGGCTGTTACTTGTGATACGCAGGCTTCATAACCGCTGCTCCCAACTAAATTCCATTATTGTTATTTCGCTCTTCGGGGCATTTAATTTTATTAGATACTGGGACCATACGCCGTACGACATGGGGAAACATATAACTCCATGCCCATCGCCGTATGCATGCCATCTTTGGGATGGTTAAAATTGTGTACTGTTGATTTTATGAATATTGAGCTCTGCTCAACCCGGGGCTAGAGGGCGTGAGCGGTAGCCAGCATATTTCACTACCGCTCATGAACAGTCTCAATCAAACCGAGACTGCAATATTTCGTGTGTGTCGTGCTCGGCCGTTTCCAAAGGTCCATTATCATACTTTTTTTATAGCACAGTGGCGTTGCTTGTGCAGTGTGGCGGCAGTAAAACGTCTCCCCGCGCTTGCAATCAGTACTGTTATTCATTCGATCTTTGGAGATCGCTGAGCCCGATACTTATATTTAGTTATTGGTGGTACATTTTCAATTTCTTTTGTTTTCTTACTTAATTTTTGATTCGGCGGTTCCACTACTCCGGCCTATAAAAGGCTCTGGGTATTGTTTAACCACTTATAGGATATGTTGTCTGCTTTTTAATTTAGTCTTTTGGCTGTTACTTGTGATACGCAGGCTTCATAACCGCTGCTCCCAACTAAATTCCATTATTTTTATTTCGCTCTTCGGTGCATTTAATTTTATTAGATACTGGGACCATACGCCGTACGACATGGGGAAGCATATAACTCCATGTCCACCGCCGTATGCATGCCATCTTTGGGATGGTTAAAATTGCGTACTGTTGATTTTATGAATATTGAGCTCTGCTCAAACCGGGGCTAGAGGGCGTGAGCGGTAGCCAGCATATTTCACTACCGCTCATGAACAGTCTCAATCAAACCGAGACTGCAATATTTCGTGTGTGTCGTGCTCGGCCGTTTCCAAAGGTCCATTATCATACTTTTTTTATAGCACAGTGGCGTTGCTTGTGCAGTGTGGCGGCAGTAAAACGTCTCCCCGCGCTTGCAATCAGTACTGTTATTCATTCGATCTTTGGAGATCGCTGAGCCCGATACTTATATTTAGTTATTGGTGGTACACTTCCAATTTCTTTTGTTTTCTTACTTAATTTTTGATTCGGTGGTTCCACTACTCCGGCCTATAAAAGGCTCTGGGTATTGTTTAACCACTTATAGGATATGTTGTCTGCTTTTTAATTTAGTCTTTTGGCTGTTACTTGTGATACGCAGGCTTCATAACCGCTGCTCCCAACTAAATTCCATTATTTTTATTTCGCTCTTCGGGGCATTTAATTTTATTAGATACTGGGACCATACGCCGTACGACATGGGGAAGCATATAACTCCATGTCCACCGCCGTATGCATGCCATCTTTGGGATGGTTAAAATTGTGTACTGTTGATTTTATGAATATTGAGTTCTGCTCAACCCGGGGCTAGAGGGCGTGAGCGGTAGCCAGCATATTTCACTACCGCTCATGAACAGTCTCAATCAAACCGAGACTGCAATATTTCGTGTGTGTCGTGCTCGGCCGTTTCCAAAGGTCCATTATCATACTTTTTTTATAACACAGTGGCGTTGCTTGTGCAGTGTGGCGGCAGTAAAACGTCTCCCCGCGCTTGCAATCAGTACTGTTATTCATTCGATCTTTGGAGATCGCTGAGCCCGATACTTATATTTAGTTATTGGTGGTACATTTTCAATTTCTTTTGTTTTCTTACTTAATTTTTGATTCGGTGGTTCCACTACTCCGGCCTATAAAAGGCTCTGGGTATTGTTTAACCACTTATAGGATATGTTGTCTGCTTTTTAATTTAGTCTTTTGGCTGTTACTTGTGATACGCAGGCTTCATAACCGCTGCTCCCAACTAAATTCCATTATTTTTATTTCGCTCTTCGGGGCATTTAATTTTATTAGATACTGGGACCATACGCCGTACGACATGGGGAAACATATAACTCCATGTCCACCGCCGTATGCATGCCATCTTAGGGATGGTTAAAATTGTGTACTGTTGATTTTATGAATATTGAGCTCTGCTCAACCCGGGGCTAGAGGGCGTGAGCGGTAGCCAGCATATTTCACTACCGCTCATGAACAGTCTCAATCAAACCGAGACTGCAATATTTCGTGTGTGTCGTGCTCGGCCGTTTCCAAAGGTCCATTATCATACTTTTTTTATAGCACAGTGGCGTTGCTTGTGCAGTGTGGCGGCAGTAAAACGTCTCCCCGCGCTTGCAATCAGTACTTTTATTCATTCGATCTTTGGAGATCGCTGAGCCCGATACTTATATTTAGTTATTGGTGGTACATTTTCAATTTCTTTTGTTTTCTTACTTAATTTTTGATTCGGTGATTCCACTACTCCGGCCTATAAAAGGCTCTGGGTATTGTTTAACCACTTATAGGATATGTTGTCTGCTTTTTAATTTAGTCTTTTGGCTGTTACTTGTGATACGCAGGCTTCATAACCGCTGCTCCCAACTAAATTCCATTATTTTTATTTCGCTCTTCGGTGCATTTAATTTTATTAGATACTGGGACCATACGCCGTACGACATGGGGAAGCATATAACTCCATGTCCACCGCCGTATGCATGCCATCTTTGGGATGGTTAACATTGTGTACTGTTGATTTTATGAATATTGAGTTCTGCTCAACCCGGGGCTAGAGGGCGTGAGCGGTAGCCAGCATATTTCACTACCGCTCATGAACAGTATCAATCAAACCGAGACTGCAATATTTCGTGTGTGTCGTGCTCGGCCGTTTCCAAAGGTCCATTATCATACTTTTTTTATAGCACAGTGGCGTTGCTTGTGCAGTGTGGCGGCAGTAAAACGTCTCCCCGCGCTTGCAATCAGTACTGTTATTCATTCGATCTTTGGAGATCGCTGAGCCCGATACTTATATTTAGTTATTGGTGGTACATTTTCAATTTCTTTTGTTTTCTTACCTAATTTTTGATTCGGTGGTTCCACTACTCCGGCCTATAAAAGGCTCTGGGTATTGTTTAACAACTTATAGGATATGTTGTCTGCTTTTTAATTTAGTCTTTTGGCTGTTACTTGTGATACGCAGGCTTCATAACCGCTGCTCCCAACTAAATTCCATTATTTTTATTTCGCTCTTCGGGGCATTTAATTTTATTAGATACTGGGACCATACGCCGTACGACATGGGGAAGCATATAACTCCATGTCCACCGCCGTATGCATGCCATCTTTGGGATGGTTAGAATTGTGTACTGTTGATTTTATGAATATTGAGTTCTGCTCAACCCGGGGCTAGAGGGCGTGAGCGGTAGCCAGCATATTTCACTACCGCTCATGAACAGTCTCAATCAAACCGAGACTGCAATATTTCGTGTGTGTCGTGCTCGGCCGTTTCCAAAGGTCCATTATCATACTTTTTTTACTACAAATACTCATAACTCATTTGTATGTTATGTCATATAATCGGTTTATTCCATATTTACATGATGAAAATTGTTCCAAGCATGTGTCTAATATTAAGGTCTTACAATGTTTCTTTTATTTTTTAATTAACTTTCATGTCATCAGAATAATTGATTTTTTTAAATGTATTTATTCACATCCATTTTTAAAGCATGAACTATTAAAAAAAAAATACTCTGAACAAGTTACTTTTTACTCATTCATTTTGAATCTGATGAGTAAATTACTCATACCAGTCAACAAATATATACAGGTCTGAAATAGTGTGACGTTCAAACATTTAATTCACTCTGCAAAGCTGTCCCTAAAATGCTTGTCTCCGCGACACATCTCACATGCATCAAGGCACTTTGACTTCAAGACAATGTGGCAACTAACACACATGACTGATTTTTAAAGTCAATGCCACACATAGGGTAACATACTGCGGTGGGGGATATGGTTGCCTTCTTAGACTACAAACCTCTTGTCGACAGAAGAATTTATGAGTGTAAATCTACAGACGTAGTCACGAACGTATCACTGTGTAGCTTTTCGCATGTTATTTATTTTCTGCCAAAAAAAAAGTCACGCAACAACGTCTAAACTAGCATCGGTTGCACAAGGTCACATTTCAGACACCAGCCCCTCATACCCCCTCCCCCTAACTTTTTTCAATGCATCACAACGCTGCGTTCATGCGCTTTAATCAGTGACGTAGGTGTACGGTGGTGGTGGTTATCATGGTGGTAGGGCGGTGGGGCTATTTTTTCTGTCTTGTAAACTGGTTAATTATATGCCTTGTGACAATATATGTCCGGACACAAACAGATTTCTGGAGGATCAACAAATAATTTAGAAATAATTATTGGGGTCAGAGGAAGAGGGTAGGTGCAAAACATACTCTGATGCCCTGTCAAATTACTGAGGAGTTAACACCCTTCCTGTTCCTAGGCTATGATAATAAGTGTTTTCGTTTTTTAACATTGAACCTTTGAAACTATGGCAAGCCAAATTAGTACTTATTCCCAAACAAGATAGAAATATATCTCTTTAACGTAGAAAAATATTTAATATATGGATGTATCTTTAAACTATAAATATATATCTTAGAGCTAGACAGATATCTCTACTAGAGTCTTACGAAGATATTTTGTAACGTAAAAGAAAGACCTGCCCTACCCTGCCTTGCCCAGCTGCCTTTCTTTCTTTTTTCTTTCTTTCTTTCTTTCTTTCTTTCTTCTTTTTTTAAACTGATATATGTTTAACTTACACAGATATCTCTTTAAGGTAGAGAGAGTGAGATTTCTAAGTCTTTCTAAGTAAAAAAGATATCTGTTTTGTAAGCAAGAGGGATAGCTCTATAACAGTCTTGTGAAGATATCATCTACGTTAGAGAGATATCTAACTTGGAGTGATATCTCCCTATCTTAAAAAGAGATATGTTTTCTACTTACAGAGCTACTTCGCTGGCTAAAGGACACCTCTTTGAAGTAGAGAGAGATATTTCTAACAATTACATCTTTCTTACACTTACATTTCTTACGGATGGCGTGAGGGTTACAGTACTAGTTCTACCCAGGAAAAGTAGTTGGTCTGCCTCCACCACCAAAAAAAAAAGATAGACTGTTATATATAACTTTACATGTGTTGAAAATGACGTAAAACACCACTAACAAGCAAACAAACATCTCTGTGAAATAATGAAACATATTGTTTTGAGAATAAATACTGTATGAAATTTACATCGATTTAATATATTTTGATAATAGATCACGATTTTTTTCTATTTCTCTGTTTTAATATGTTAGAAATGTATTTTTATTGGTGCATAAAATTTCACCTGGTGAGATTAAAACTGATGATTTGCTACAGGGTTGAATATTTAAAAACGACCGTGACATCGTATACGTTTGTTGACATCCGACCCCAATGTTCTACAATAATCACATGAAATAATTAATGCAAATTCACTGGTCATGTTGACAATAGAATCTTTGCACTGACCAATACAAGGTTGAATAACAATACACCGTATTTTTCGTATAGTATGTACATTGTTGTACCCGTACTGTCGATCCACCAGTGGTATAAATACTACACTTACTCCCTGAATGCCTAATGGCAGGATGAACGCCACCCTTTAGACTTTGTTCGACTTGGTGTACTGTATAGACCTTAATACACGCTCATATTTTATATAATGTATGTGTTTCTATTGTTTCAATAAAAGTGTATCTGTCTATCTTACCCGATAAGACCAATATGATCTCATTTCATAAACATTACGAGTTACTATAAATAGAAACTTGGAAATACCCTTTTACTTTCTTTTTTAATCGAAACTTCGTGAGGTGTCAGACCGGTGAAAATCAGCCCATTGAACATAATGCAAAATAGGCTATATTTGGAGATCAGTCACAAGTTCCACAACATTCGTTCGCTTAAATACACTTTTATTCTGTGTATTAAACACATTTGGCTAGCAAACGGTCCCATATCTGGAATAAAACACCGATTCAGTTTTTCAACATTTCGCGTCATTCATTCGCACTATGCGTATTTTGAAATAAACATCTGTCAAAACCACATCTCTACCTAACCTCTGTGCTCATACTCTCCAAAGAAATAATCCTGATAAACACAGTAAAATACTTACTATTCATGACAACAGACATACTACTTTAACCTCAGGTTAGATTTAACAATGAAATAGAAACTAATCTTGGGAAAACACATGCAAACTAGAAACTTTGGATTCTTTCAAGGCACTATTTCAGCACCCTATTTTCTGACTGGTCTGACACCATTTAAAATGAGTCGCGACATTTGTCAGAAATAGTTGTCGAATACATTTAACTGACCACTAAGGTTGACCGAATGGAAAATCAGATACTCTTGCAAGGACCTATTATGTTTTCGGTTCAATTCCTGCATGCAAAGAACCATTCGGCTAATAGAAATCAAGGGTTTTAAGACGTGTTATACAAAACTAGAAAAAATGCCAAAATAAATTAACCGTTTGGTTTATTTACATCAAGTAAAGTTTTTAAACATTGCCTTCTATATAACAAACTAAAATATACACATAATGTGAGGTGTAGATATCAAAATCACTCATGCATGAAATTTCTTCATTTTTCATGGAGAAACAGACATTCTGTTAAATTCCAACAATTTTGAGGCACAAAATAGACCATAAGGCTGCTTTGGAGCACATTTACATGCACAATGTCCAATAAAATATACAGTTTGGCTATAAAATGCCAGAAAAAGAGAGACAAAATTGAAGTAATGGCTCAAAAGCTAAGCCTACCCCATATGCCTGTAGCAGTTTTAAAGGCAACTAATATTTTCAAGTCTTGGGCAACAGCAAGACAAACTGAATTACACACCAGAATAGTATATATTTCAGTGGATTATACCATTATCTCTAACAAAATACAAAATTAATGTGTTAAATTACAATTGTATGCCATTGCATAGTTATTTTATCTGAATTAATGAAGAAAAATGGGTGGGATTTACACCATGTTTAGCAAAAAACTAAAATAAATGCTGAATTCCACAAATTTCTGTATATTTCAGTTTCAGATTGTAAAACTCATCATTGCGTACAAATTTTACAGGTTCTCAGGCTTTCGATACAAAGTAAAACTCCTCCTAGAGTCGCGTCATGTCAAAATGTCAGTACTGATACATTTTCAGATTTTAGCCTCATACGGTACCTTAAAATAATAAAATTGCCATTTTATTGTAGGAATTGTGACAGTTCTATTACCTTTTGCCACTAATCCACTTAAAGACATTTGAGAGCCTACTTAAAGTGCTTTAGGGCCACTCCAAATCACTAGGACCCCCAAAGTCCACCCTAAAACACACACATTCTATTTCAATTGCAAAAAAAATATGTTCCGTTGTAAAATTCAAAATTTAACATCAGCTTTTTTTTCTTACTCAGCTGCAAGCTTCCACAGAAAAATCAACTGGATTTGGCCATTAATAAGAAAAATGCATTTTGTCCATAAATGAGTTGCGACATTTGTCAGATATAGTTGTCGAATACATTTAACTGACCACTAAGGTTGACCAAATGGAAAATCAGATGCTTTTACAAGGACCTATTATGTTTTTGGATCAATTCATGCATGCAAAGAACCATTCGGCTAATAGAAATCAAGGGTTTTAAGACGCGTTATACAAAACTAGAAAAAATGCCAAAATAAATTAACCGTTTGGTATATTTACATCAAGTAAAGTTTTTAAACATTGCCTTCTATATACCAAACTAAAATATACACATAATGTGAGGTGTAGATATCAAAATCACTCATGCATGAAATTTCTTCATTTTTCATGGAGAAACAGACATTCTGTTAAATTCCAACAATTTTGAGGCACAAAATAGACCATAAGGCTGCTTTGGAGCACATTTACATGCATAATGTCCAATAAAATATACAGTTTGGCTATAAAATGCCAGAAAAAAAGAGACAAAATCGAAGTAATGGCTCAAAAGCTAAGCCTACCCCATATGCCTGTAGCAGTTTTAAAGGCAACTAATATTTTCAAGTCTTGGGCAACAGCAAGACAAACTGAATCACACACCAGAATAGTATATATTTCAGTGGATTATACCATTATCTCTAACAAAATACAAAATTAATGTGTAAAATTACAATTTTATGCCATTGCATAGTGATTTTATCTGAATTAATGAAGAAAAATGGGTGGGATTTACACCATGTTTAGCAAAAAACTAAAATAAATGCTGAATTCCACAAATTTCTGTATATTTCATTTTCAGATTGTGAAACCCATCATCGCGTACAAAATTTACAGGTTCTCAGCCTTTCGATACAAAGTAAGACTCCTCCTAGAGTCGCGTCATGTCAAAATGTCAGTACCGATACATTTTCAGATTTTAGCCTCATACGGTACCTTAAAATAATAAAATTGCCATTTATTGTAGGAATTGTGACAGTTCTATTACCTTTTGCCACTAATCCACTTAAAGACATTTGAGAGCCTACTAAAAGTGCTTTAGGGTCACTCCAAATCACTAGGACCTCAATTATTTCCCGACTGGTCTGACACCGTAAGCCAATCGGAACTGCCTCGTCGGATTCCGTCAAGCCGGACATCAGGTTACGGAAATCAACGAGGTATAACGTAAAACCCCAATCGGAACTCTTCGCCAATTTCCGTACTCGGTAATAGTGACGGAATCCGACGAGGCTGTTCCGATTGCGTAAATATTAACATAGGCGTAGGAGTGGTTAGGGTGAGGGGCGACACCCCAATGTTCAGATTGGCGGGGAGGGGAGTGGGGGCTAGAGTATACTTTGCCCCCTTCCACACACCCACACCCAATAATTGTAGGAAAACATGGTTTGCGTTCAGAAAATAGTTTTTTTCCCCTATATAGGTGTGTTTTGGTGTAAATGAGCTTGAATAAATATTTTTTGCTTGTCAAATAATTTGGAATCCCCATCTCCCTCTCTGGCAGCTACCTGTTATCTTCAAGAGAGCAGTAGTTGAAACCGTCCACTGTCTAGCAGCACCTTCTTGACAGCTTTCATAGCTGAATTCCTCTTAATTTCTCCACATGCAATGTTAGGCATAGTTTAGTTTCTCCGTATTTGGAAAATCAATAAATTGAACACTTACCGAGATCACTTCATAGATATTGCAAATTTGTTCCAGTATGGTCCAATGTGGAATGAATAAAATTTCAAACATGTGAAATCTTTCGATGCTCATTGGATGTAAGATTTGAAACTATAAAATATAACAATATATAATATAACTCTATGTAAACAAGGACCAACATCATGTCATACTGATCATTGTATAAAAAGTCGAATATCACTTACAGTTTTTACGATGTAGTAGCTACAAACTTTTTAAATCTATTTTTAGCTGTGGTGGCCATCTTGAATTTCCGGCCGAACTTATGTTTTGCTAGGACCAACTAGACATCAAGAGCAACATTTCTGTGAAGTTTCATGAACGTCCGTCTAGTAGTTTCAGAGGAGTAGTCGCTACAAGTTTTTACTATATAACTCTATATAAACAAAGATGGCCACCGGCAGCCATGTTTAATGTTGATTCAAAATAATTTTCGGCAAGGATCAACATCATGTCATAATGATCATTTTAGAAATAGTCCCATATCAATATCACTTATAGTTTTCAAGAAGTAGTCGCTACAAACTTTTTAAAAATATATTGTTAGCTTTGGCGGCCATCTTGGATTTCACATCAACTTGATTTTTTGCTAGGATCAACTAGACATCATGGGTAACATTCCGGTAAAGTTTCATGAAAATCCATTAATCAGTTTCAGAGGAGTAGTCGCTAAATTAAAGTTTAAAGACGGGCAACGGACACCGCACCACGGCATAAGCTCTGCTGATCTCTGATCAGTAGAGCTAAAAATCAGAACCAAAGAATCAAAAGCAGAATTGGTTGGACATCAAAATGAGTGAAGTCAAATTATATTGTAAAAGACATAAAATTATTGGCAGTCATGAAGGTGGAGTTCCACATTTACAATCAAACCAAGCCAAACAACTTATTACAAGAATCATCTCCGTGGCCGTGACAGTAAAGACGCTACGACTAAAACTTCCTAGCCTCCCTCCGCAGCGGGTTTGAATCCCACTGGGAGCTTGACTCATCAAGTGAGAAGTTTCGATTTTTATGGATGCAGGAGGTATACAGTACTGGTCTGCCTCTACCACCAAACAATCGACGATCATATATGGCCTAACTTGTACTAAAATGACTAAATACAATCAAACAAACAACTAAACCATCTTCTTTTAGTCAGTTTTCTTCAATCATAATATTTAAATTTATTGCACAAGCATTAAACAAATATTTAATGACAAAACGTGTAAAATTTGAAAAGTTTGCTAAAACAGCGCAGAGAAGTAATTAGCCACTTCTTAGATCTCTGGAATGGACACATCCTCACTTACAAGTCAAGTCGAACCCACAGCGGTGAGAAGCGAGAAGGGACATCACAAGAAATATGAACTTTCTTTCTCCAAAAGAATTGTCTTAAAAAATATTAGAATTGCAGTCTGTCTTTGCATATTTAAGTGTATGATCTGGACAAATTGAACAAATTATATTTTACAACCCTTTGCCAGCTTAAGCCCTAATATCAGGTGGTGAAGGGACAGGTGACCGAAATACTAATAAAGGGAGGGTGAAAATAGAACAATGAAGCAATTTAAGAATATTATTTATTGTAAAATTGCAAACAACAACCTATCAGGTAGAAAATCATGTAAACATCTTAATAACAAAATTATCAAAAACAGGTAACAAAATAATACAAGAATACAAATACCAGAGTATTGAATATAATTAATGTAAAGTAGCACTTCAAGCTTTTTAACAATACAATGAATCCGCTTGATAACAATTTGATAATAGTAAACCTATTGTAAAACTATCTTACTGCATGTATGCTATTGAATACATGAAACATTCAAGTTACTTTGCTTTTCACTAGCTCTGGAGTACGATTTTCATAGGTTTAAACACAAACCTAATAAAAAATAGATAGGAAACTGTGACATTTATCTAAACTTTATGTGGCACAGTGCGGAAATTTCACAAACTATAGCCCGACTTAATACACATATCATGAATAGTTTTTTTTATTCATACCTTATTTCTCTTTCTAACATTTTCAGCAAAAAAGGAGTTTGACAAAAAGTTTCACCATGTCAATCCCTTGAAGGATGAACAATATATTTTTCAACTTTAAAAAACTTTTTATAAAATAAAATATTTTCAATATAAAGTAGTATAACCCATTATGCTATTCACTATGAATCTTTCAAATGCATTCTATTAAAATCAATGAATATCTGAGAAGGGATTAGAAAGAGAAGTTAAGGTGCTATGATATACTGGCAGATTCACTGGTCCAATAGGACGTTTCCTGTCTGTTTATTACTATGTCTATGGTTTAAATAATCAACAACAGGCACCATTTCTATGGCACGTTTTGTATTTTCATTTGCTCTACCAAAATAATTATTTGCTTTTTTAAACACAATGCATTGCTGACCTCAATTTTTTAATCGTGCATCATTTCGACTTGACATTGCTTGCATATAATTAAATAAAAGTTAATAAAATTAGTAAATTAGTGTGTTAATTTTTAATTATTGTAGTGTACTACAATATTAATGTTTCTTCCAACTATAGGTGTTGGACCGTTGTTGACCGGATGCTTTTTAACTTTCTGTCCAGTTCAATCTCAAACTTTTTTCTTTCCAGTCTTTTTTCTATCAGGTTCAATCTCAGGTTGTTTTTTTCTTTCCATTGATTTACTGATATGTTTCGATACGTCTCAGACTTGTTTAACTTTTGTGTTTATATAAAAACAGATATAAAAGTCGAACAGGAAATACAGCATTCACAGAACACAGTCAACTTCTTTCTTTCCAGTCTTTTTTCTATCCGGTTCAATCTCACATTTTTTTCTTTCCGGTGATTTACTGATATGTTCCGATAAGTCTCAAGACTTTTTCAACCTTTGTGTTTACATGAGCAAACAGTCTGGGGATGAATGTGTAGGCTTTTAAATAATTGAATTGAATTGGGGTTTTACGGCACACCAACACAAGATAGGTTATATGGCGCCAAACAGGGATGAACATGCCAGGCTCATCCTCCATTTACATATAGATAAGAATATGAAGAATGGGCCTAGAACCTTCTAACCTGCAGGACTGCAGAGTTGCTGCAAATTCTATTGTAGGCACTCCATTTACGATGGAGCCACGTTTCCACATTTGCATATGCGGTGTCATGAAGAAGACCTTGAATAAGCATAAAAAAAATGACAAAATGAACATGAAGGGTGGGTCCTACCCCTCTGCCTCTAGTGGGATTTGCAGTGGTTGTATTCTACCCCGGCTTACCATTACATTACCTCTCATGAACAGACTCAATAAAACCGAGTCTGCTACTTTTCTCTTGTTTGTGTCTGTGGCTTCAAAGGGATCCCCTTTTCACATTTTTTAACATGGCAACTAAATGTGCTTGTTAATATATGCAAAATATCTACACCATGGAAGTGTATTTATTTCGACAAGAAAACCTTTTTGTACATTCTCATCCTCGTTGGATGCAGACTTTTCACTCGTAAAAAACAGAAAAAGTGGTTCTGCCTAAAACACGGTTCTGCCTAAAACACTAAAAGCCAATTAGTATGAACAATCACAATAAAGACACTGTCAAATAGTATATATTATAAAATACAATTCAATATTATATAAATTAACAACAAATTAGGGATACTTATATCTATTGTGAGCAAAACAAAAAAATTTAATACAAGGAAAAAGTTTTTACACTAGACAATTAGATTCATATATATAAATATATCTCATTGCAAGAACCTAGTATGTGTTAAAAAAAACAACTGTGGAAATTCTACAAAAATCCAGATTTTCTGTTTTATTCAGTGATTAACTAATTGCGACCTTGAATCAAAATTCAAGGTCATGGAAACATTGGTAGTTAAGTAATGATCATATTTAACAACTGTGCCAATAGCAAATCAATCAGTTAGATAGTATTAATGTTATGATGTGTTGGCGAAATTCGCTCAAATGTGACCTTGAATTAAAGGTCAGTCATGAAAACACTGGCATTACTGAATAGTTAATGATCATAATCTATCAACTGCCTAATAATGAGATTTTTTTCGACAAGAAAATCCGGTTAATGAAAAGGTCAGCAATATCAGAAGGCTGGTTAAATCATTATCAAATTTTGTGTTTGATTTATGTAGGGCCAGGAGTCAAGGTTAGTTTGAATTGTACAGCCCACCAATCCAAAAGGGACATGGCTCTAACAGGAAGTACCATTTCAGACCCCCACTTCATTTATGCCAAAATAAAAGTATGCTGAATATTGTTCTATTACTCTTGGAATATTTGATTATGAAATACATAATAATATATCTTAAGCATCATATCTTATTGTAACATTGATGGATATTTTTGGGTTTTAATATGGTAACAGGAATTAATTATTTAGGTCCAGGGCTCAAATTTATCGACAATTTGGACTGGCAACATTTCGCCAGTAGCAATTTTTGTAACTGGCAAAACGAAAAAGTTATTTGTAATTTTTACGGTTGTTTGTGTAAGTAAAAATAAGTAACAAATAAGTAAAAGGCACAACATGATTCATCATTAGCAAACATTCTAGATTCCATATGTGTCATACAAATACCAAGTCATATCAGGAAAACTTAAAAATATTAAATCACCATTGACATGAAAGCATGTTTCAAAAAAAAAAAGCAGACATGGTATTCTAAATTAAGCACGTAATGTATTTTGATGCGCTTGCTAATTTTTGCCAGTACTTACTGGCATTCTGAAAATGTCACTTGCATTTGCCAGTATGCCAGCTTAAATTTGAGCCCTGAGGTCCACCCCATTTACATCATCAAAATAAAAATATACATAATGGGACTTCAACCTTCGCACACACACACAAATGATTTCACGCAATTAACATTTTTGATTTCAACCAGAGTACATGAATAGTTTCTACATGTCCATATTTCCAAGGGTAAGAGTGCCTTATGATAAGTATCACAGTTAGAACCACGAAATGCCCATTCTGTATTTTTTTAAAAATAAGTTTTTATATTACATATTTGTCTGTGATTTGTATAGGAATTACTGGGAATAGAAAAGCTATATCTACTCGTTTGCTCTACTGGGAAATATCAGTATGGAACATTGCTCGGCCTTTTCCGTCAGTGGCGGGAATGCCAAATGACGTTCCGATTGTTTTATGTACGTCGTTGTCAGATTCCACCAGTAGGAAATAACGATTACGGAAACAAACGAAGAGTTCCGGTTTCACTTTTGTTTGTATGACGTAACGTCGTCTTGGCGTTCTCGTGCAAACTGGTGTAAAAAGGCGTGAATCATTAGAAATTGTAATAAGATATCATTTTAAATTATGTAATATATAGTTTAATAACCAGTGTTTTTGAGATACTGAAAATATCTACCTCGGTAGGGAAATGGCTCTTGTGCTCCGCACTCGTTCTTATATCGGGGCTATTTCTCTACCTCGTGAGATATTTCACGTATCTAAAAAACACGGGTTATTAAACTCTATTTCTCTCCCATATTAGTCATTTTACAGGTAGAAGGAGGGTTAAAAAAAAGGAAAAAGGAAAATATTTTTATTTGCAAAAATTATATGATATAATTGTCAAGGTAATATAGAATGGGAAAATTGAGTACCTTTTGGTGGGTATATAATTTAAACTTTTTAGGTCGGAGACAAATCATTTTTTGAAAAACACAACCTTTTTTCTCTTCAGTTTGCCAAATTTTAGGGTAGGTAATCCTAAAAACCAAAAAGACTGGCCTTGATAACAGTGGCCATATTGTATTACATTAAATAACAAGTAACATGTTTTGATACAACGAATATTCCTTGAACATTTCATTAAAACTGGCCAATCACTAGACTGAACATCAAAAGGAGATGCTCAGACATTAACAGGATATTCCCTACAACAGTGGCAAATCAAACCTTAGTGGCTGGGCTAACTCAGGAAAGAATCAATGACGGTGAATGCATTTACATAAGTTTAATGCAACTTTTAAAATATGTTTAATATATATACAATTATCTAAAAAAAACAAGCGAATACACAAATGAACTATGAAAACAGTGTTCTCCTGAACGTTTAAGACGTTCTTAGTATTGTTAGAAATACTGAATGTCTAAGACACTAAAGTGTTGTTAAAGCTATAACAATGTTGATCTAGCGCGATAACTGTGATGCGCGAGAGCTCATGAAGATGATGATGCGCGAATTCAATGGATGATTGTCATCAAATGCCTTCTGTAAGGGTTGATGACATGATGCAATGATAGTTAATCTCCACTGAGATTGTGAGTGATAAGTAATGCCGTAGAGACTAGAGCGCAGGTTCAGAAGCAAGCTCAGGCTTATAGAAAATTAAAGGTTCCTGCAGCCGTAGGTGACATATCTAAAGCGGAGTTTATAGAAGCACAAACTCAAGACGAGTCATTAGGTCCTTGCAAAGTGAAGGCCAAGGATGGTGTAGTGAAGAAGTGTAAAGGGTCCGGTAGTTGTAAGTTTGTACATAAGAATAGGTTATTGTACAGAGAATTTGAAGATAGTGGTAGTAGACAGTTTCACCAATTAGTGGTACCTACCCAGTATAGAACGACAGTGCTTAAGGTAGCTCATGAGTCGATTATGGGAGGTCATTTAGGCGTAAAGAAAACGTCAGATAGAGTATTGGCAGAATTTTATTGGCCATGCGTTAGTGGAGATGTAACTAGGTATTGTAGGTCCTGCGATGTATGCCAAAGGACAGTACCAAAAGGTCGAGTGACCAAAGTACATTTAGGTCAGATGCCACTGATAGATACACCATTTAAGCGGGTAGCCGTAGACATAGTTGGACCAATTTTTCCAGTGTCGGATAGGAAAAATAGGTACATTTTAACCATGGTAGACTATGCAACTAGGTATCCGGAGGCAGTAGCATTGCCCTCAATTGAAACTGAGAGAGTAGCTGAGGCATTAGTTGATATGTTCAGTAGGCTGGGTGTACCAGAGGAAATGCTGACTGATTGTGGGTCACAGTTTACGTCAGAACTTATGGCTGAAGTAAGCAGGTTATTGTCTTTGCGTCAAATCATGACAACACCATATCACCCTATGTGTAACGGGTTAGTCGAACGATTTAACGGGACGTTAAAGCAAATGTTACGGCGTATGTGTACCGAGAGACCCAAAGATTGGGACAAGTATCTCAATGCTTTATTGTTTGCATTTAGAGAGGTTCCACAAGAGAGTTTAGGATTTTCTCCGTTTGAGTTATTGTACGGTAGGTCAGTTAGAGGTCCCATGAGGATTCTTAGAGAGATGTGGGCAGGTGAAGTAGATAGTGATGAGGTTAAGACTACATATCAGTATGTTTTAGATCTGAAGGAGAAACTAGAGGAGACTTGTAAGATAGCTCAAAGTCAGTTAGTTAAGGCAAGTACCAAGTATAAACGGTACTATGACCAGAAAGCTAGAGCTAGGAAGTTTAAGATAGATGACCAGGTGTTACTGTTACTCCCGACCGACAATAACAAGTTGTTATTACAATGGAAAGGTCCGTTTTACGTTAGAGGGATAGTGAACACTATGGATTACCGTATCGAGATAAACGGAAAGTTAAAGACCTTTCATGCGAATATGCTGAAAGAGTATATCAGTAGAACCGATAATGTGCAACAAGGGGTGTTAACCGTAGTTAATGTTGCAGTTATTGAGGATAGTGAGGAAGACAGTAGTGAGGACACTAGTCCCATGTATTGTCCCACTAGTGTAGGTAAGGAGACAGCAGCCGATGTAGACATATCGGGCATGCTTAGTGTAGCAGAGAAACGAGAGGTAAGTCGTTTAGACTCTGAGTGTAGTACTGTTCGGTCCGATAAGTCGAGACCAACAGATGTAGTGCAGTGTAGCTTTAAGCACACTTTAGCAAAGCCGATTAGGGAAACGAGAGACCCTACTCCATTTCGCAAACAGTATACTGGTAATGCGATGGATGCGATGTGTAAAGTTGGAGTTCTGGTAGTGGCAGGAAGTAGTGTTATTAGTAACAGTAGAGTCGGGGTTATAGACCGAGAAAGCACAATACTGGGGCAGACTATTTAAGTCGCCGCACATAATGACCGGTTTAATACAATAGTGTATTGCAGTGTATTGTACAATAGTCGTATATGTTACGACAGGGTAGTGTACAATTGTAGAATAGTGTTGAAATTGTAATTACATATTATAGTTAGGTTATAACCTCAGTAGTAATAGTTAACATACTCAAGCGATTGAGCGATCAGCTTGTACGTTTTGTCGCTCATTTGCTCAGAAGAATTAATAGTTTCTTAACGTGTAAATATTAATTATCATTTTGTTGAATTTTAAAAGTGTAGCACTTTCTTTAAGTGGGGAGATGTTGTCACAAAATGTCACGGGTAGAGCGTACTGGTCGTTCATAGCTCTTGTTATCGGTTACACCCAAAAATCTATTGTTCGAGGTGAAACAATTTCACAATATTCATGATCTATTCATGTAACACGTAAAAGCGTGCACATTTTAAGTGGCCGCCAGAGAGGCCGTGTCATAAGTTTAGTTTTGTGCTAATGCATGTAAACGTATAGGTATATTTTCCTTAAACGGCAAAATTGTGTAAGGGGCCTCTCGTGTAGATTCAATACTGTAGATTTAGCCACGTTTGTCACGGACTGAACGGGGGAAATAATGATTTGGGCGTAATGTTTGCTATAAAACCCATTGTCTTCTAGCTGTCGCCGGGATCATCGATAGTACTTTGTTGGAACAGAGATTGGACGGCAAATTTCACAGGCAACATGTGGTTAGTAGTTTTATTAAACTTTTATCGTATATTTGTATTCAGTGGGCGGCGCCATCTTGTTTGGCGGTTACGACGTCCGGTTAGCATTGATGTTTCTCAAACATAACTTTAGACTAGCATATGATTTTGAAGTTACTTTATTAGATGTAATTATGTAATTGATCATTAATTGTAAAACAATATTAATTTGATAACAGTGGATAATAGGTGCATTAGTTAACGTTGGCGTATAACTCAGTGATTGTAATACACGATTGTTAACATTAGTAACAATGAGATGAGTGACAAGAATAAATGCGTGCATGCATAACTCAGTGAGTGTAATATATGAGTAATTTGATCATGTTATATTACATGTATTAGGGGCATTGATTAACAGCGACGTACATAGCGTATACATGGCGTTGTAGAATATGTATACATTGCTACTCATCATTCGTACATATATTGATTGAATAATGATTTGTTTGGGTAATGATAATTATGCAAGATTGGTATGTTTGTCAACCGACATCTAAAACGTATGTATAATTACAGCCTAAGCCATCCAGGATATAAGCCATCCAGGGTTGGAGTAAGCCATCTAGGTTTGGATATCCAGGAGTGGAGCTAAGCTTCCACGACTAACGTTACAAGCGGTGGAGACGGTCCCCGTACCTGCGCAGCCAGGTTTTACTAACGACAACCCCCGGGACACAAGGTGGGCCCGTTACCAGTCCTCACTGGAGGAATATCATTCACAATCTCAGTGGAGATTAACTATCATTGCATCGCGTCATCAACCCTTACAGAAGGCATTTGATGACAATCATCCATTGAATTCGCGCATCATCATCTTCATGAGCTCTTGCGCATCACAGTTATCGCGCTAGATCAACATTGTTATAGCTTTAACAACACTTTAGTGTCTTAGACATTCAGTATTTATAACAATACTAAGAACGTCTTAAACGTTCAGGAGAACATTCTTTTCATAGTTCATTTGTGTATTCGCTTGTTTTTTTAGATAATTGTATATATATTAAACATATTTTAAAAGTTGCATTAAACTTATGTAAATGCATTCACCGTCATTGATTCTTTCCTGAGTTAGCCCAACCACTAAGGTCATCCTGTGACAACTGGTGTCAGAAGTGGGATTTTGGGCGACTACGGAGGGAAAGAATCAATAAGTGATCTTTATTATGATATACTAAATCTCTACTTATTATTTTAGAATTGTGTACCACCCTCTGATCCATCAAGGCGACTGTCGACGATCACGGCCACAGCTTGGAAGACAAGTCAAGACACGACAAGGGTAGGGTGAGTCCAAACTGTTGTTTTGTCCGTTCTTTCCTTGGCGCGAGGTCGCAGTGGTCTACATGAGTGGGTCTGAGGCACTTTTGCTCAATAATTTGGGTGTTTGTTTTACCTCCCTTGATATACACATAGTATCCAATTAGGTTGGCGAACAAGACGTTCTACTCATGTTGTGACACTCGAGTATACTTATATTGATGGAGAAGTAAATATACATGTACATGTTATGCACATTTCTATGATTGTTTAAGGTTTATGTCCAATATCAAATATAGATATTTTATGTAGTGTATATGTTTTGTGGAAGCTAGATACTATCTATACATAACCGTTAGTAGTTAGCGCTAGTACAAATGTGTATGTAACTTGTCCTATGATGATGCCCAGGTATTTACTGAGGACACAGTGACTTACCATTAGTAGTTAGTTGAGTAGAATTATTAGTGACGTGTGTATTGTAATTATTGTAGTGTGTATTTCACAATGTCTATAGACATGACGTCCATAAAGGATCTTACGGAAATGGGTAAGGAGTTAGGTTATGCTGGAGAGGAGCTTAGAACCTTTGTTAAAGACGAACAGGCTAGGGAAAGGGAATTTAGACTTAAGGAAAGAGAATTAGAGAAAGATAGGCTAGAATTCGAAAGTAGGTTAGCTAAAGAGAAGCTAGAATTAGAAAGTAGATTAGCTAAAGAGAAGTTAGATGCTGATAAAGAGAAGCTAGAATTAGAAAGTAGATTAGCTAAAGAGAAGCGAGATGATGATAAAGAGAAGGTAGAATTAGAAAGTAAAATAGTAAAGGAGAAGCAAGAGTTAGAACATGAGAGGTTCGAAACAGATGGTAGACTAGCTAAGGCTAAGATGATAATGGAAAGGGAGCAAAAAGAGTTTGAGCATAAGTTAGCTTTAGAGTTGGAAGCAGCTAAGACACATAGTAAGGAAAGTAAAACTGAAGGGAAAGATAGTTATTCTGGGAAGGTAAAAGGTTCGAAGTTACCATACTTTGATGCTGACAAAGATAACATGGACAGTTACTTGTTACGGTTCGAACGTTATGCTGAGTTACAGGAATGGACCAAAGATAAGTGGGCAGTTCATTTAAGTGCGTTATTGAGAGGCAAGGCCTTAGATGTATTTTCTAGATTACCTAGTGGAGATGCTCTTGACTATGACAAGTTAAAGGATGCTCTTTTAAAGAGATTTGAGCTAACTGAAGAAGGTTTTATAAAGCGGTTTAGAGCTTGTCTGCCTGAGAAAGGCGAATCATTTATTCAGTTTATTAGTAGGTCTAGAAATTACTTAGATAGGTGGTTAGAGTTAGGGAAGGTAGCGCAGACTTATCAGGGCCTCATAGATTTCTTGTTGCGGGACCAGCTATTCAATGTTTGTAGTAGAGATCTGTTCTTATTTCTTAAAGAAAGAAAACTAACTAGTGTAAATGAAATGGCAACTCAAGCAGATCAGTTTGCCGAGGCTAGAGGCGGAGCTCATTATGTAGTGTCGAAAGACAGAACTTTTAGAGATAGGCAAGGGGACGATCATAAACAGAAAGGCCAGAGTGGAAACTATAGAGGTGGAGGTAGTTCGATGGGTTCTAGAGGAGGTAGCAATAGTGGTAACAGGTAGACCTTTTATTCGTTGTCGTCACTGTAATGGGAATCATGCTTCACATGAGTGTAGGAAAGCGGTGAAAGTGTCCGCTGTCGTAGACAACTTTAGTGACAATAGTAGAGTGGACAACAATGTAGGGAATCAGAACCAAGGTTTTAACAACCCATGGAATTTCGGTAGAGGTGGTCAAAACCGAGGTAGAGGTAGAGGCAGAGGTAGTAATAGTCCGGTTATTAAAACCGAGAGTAGTAGCTGTTGTGTTAAAGCGGATGGTGTAATGGCGAAGATCGGAACATGTCTCTTTCCGTATGCAAATCTTCCAACGGCAGATGGTAGAGTGAATGGCACGGACGTAATTGTAATGAGGGATACAGGTTGTACAGGTGTGGTAGTTAGGCGTAGTTTAGTTACGGATGACCAGTTGGTAGGTAAACAGTCACCGTGTATGTTGTTAAATAAGTCGGTAGAGCACGTGCCAATAGCGAGAATAGATGTAGATACACCTTTCTTTAAAGGGACTACAGAGGCACTATGTATGGATGACCCGATGTATGATTTAACGATAGGGAACATAGAGGGTTCAGCACTTCCGGTAATGTCCGATTTTAGAAGTAGCATAAGTAATGCCGTAGAGACTAGAGCGCAGGTTCAGAAGCAAGCTCAGCCTTATAGAAAATTAAAGGTTCCTGCAGCCGTAGGTGACATATCTAAAGCGGAGTTTATAGAAGCACAAACTCAAGACGAGTCATTAGGTCCTTGTAAGGTGAAGGCCAAGGATGGTGTAGTGAAGAAGTGTAAAGGGTCCGGTAGTTGTAAGTTTGTACATAAGAATAGGTTATTGTACAGAGAATTTGAAGATAGTGGTAGTAGACAGTTTCACCAATTAGTGGTTCCTACCCAGTATAGAACGACAGTGCTTAAGGTAGCTCATGAGTCGATTATGGGGGGTCATTTAGGCGTAAAGAAAACGTCAGATAGAGTATTGGCAGAATTTTATTGGCCAGGCGTTAGCGGAGATGTAACTAGGTATTGTAGGTCCTGCGATGTATGCCAAAGGACAGTACCAAAAGGTCGAGTGACCAAAGTACATTTAGGTCAGATGCCACTGATAGATACACCATTTAAGCGGGTAGCCGTAGACATAGTTGGACCAATTTTTCCAGTGTCGGATAGGAAAAATAGGTACATTTTAACCATGGTAGACTATGCAACTAGGTATCCGGAGGCAGTAGCATTGCCCTCAATTGAAACTGAGAGAGTAGCTGAGGCATTAGTTGATATGTTCAGTAGGCTAGGTGTACCAGAGGAAATGCTGACTGATTGTGGGTCACAGTTTACGTCAGAACTTATGGCTGAAGTAAGCAGGTTATTGTCTTTGCGTCAAATCATGACAACACCATATCACCCTATGTGTAACGGGTTAGTCGAACGATTTAACGGGACGTTAAAGCAAATGTTACGGCGTATGTGTACCGAGAGACCCAAAGATTGGGACAAGTATCTCAATGCTTTATTGTTTGCATTTAGAGAGGTACCACAAGAGAGTTTAGGATTCTCTCCGTTTGAGTTATTGTACGGTAGGTCAGTTAGAGGTCCCATGAGGATTCTTAGAGAGATGTGGGCAGGTGAAGTAGATAGTGATGAGGTTAAGACTACATATCAGTTTGTTTTAGATCTGAAGGAGAAACTAGAAGAGACTTGTAAGATAGCTCAAAGTCAGTTAGTTAAGGCAAGTACCAAGTACAAACGGTACTATGACCAAAAAGCTAGAGCTAGGAAGTTTAAGATAGATGACCAGGTGTTACTGTTACTCCCGACCGACAATAACAAGTTGTTATTACAATGGAAAGGTCCGTTTTACGTTAGAGGGATAGTGAACACTATGGATTACCGTATCGAGATAAACGGAAAGTTAAAGACCTTTCATGCGAATATGCTGAAAGAGTATATCAGTAGAACCGATAATGGGCAACAAGGGGTGTTAACCGTAGTTAATGTTGCAGTTATTGAGGATAGTGAGGAAGACCGTAGTGAGGACACTAGTCCCATGTATTTTCCCACTAGTGTAGGTAAGGAGACAGCAGCCGATGTAGACATATCGGGCATGCTTAATGTAGCAGAAAAACGAGAGGTAAGTCGTTTAGACTCTGAGGGTAGTACTGTTCGGTCCGATAAGTCGAGACCAACAGATGTAGTGCAGTGTAGCTTTAAGCACACTTTAGTAAAGCCGATTAGGGAAACGAGAGACCCTACTCCATTTCGCAAACAGTATACTGGTAATGCGATGGATGCAATGTGTAAAGTTGGAGTTCTGGTAGTGGCAGGAAGTAGTGTTATTAGCAACAGTAGAGTCGGTGTAATAGACCGTGGAAAGGACAATATTGGGGCAGAATATTTAAGCCGCCGCACATAATGACCGGTTTAATACAATAGTGTATTGCAGTGTATTGTACAATAGTAGTATATGTTACGACAGGGTAGTGTACAATTGTAGAATAGTGTTGAAATTTTAATTACATATTATAGTTAGGTTATAACTGCAGTAATATTTATATACTTAAACGATTGAGCGATCAGCTTGTACGTTTTGTCGCTCATTTGCTCCGAAGAATTAATAGTTTCTTAACGTGTAAATATTAATTATCATTTTGTCACAAAATGTCACGGGTAGAGCGTACTGGTCGTATATAGCTCTTGTATCGGTTACACCCAAAATCTATTGTTCGAGTTGAAACAATTTCACAATATTCATGATCTATTCATGTAACACGTAAAAGCGTGCACATTTTAAGTGGCCGCCAGAGAGGCCATGTCATAAGTTTAGTTTTGTGCTAATGCATGTAAACGTATAGGCATATTTTCCTTAAACGGCAAAATTGTATAAGGGGCCTGTCGTGTAGATTCAATACTGTAGATTTAGCCACGTTTGTCACGGACTGAACGGGGGAAATAATGATTTGGGCGTAATGTTTTCTATAAAACCCATTGTCTTCTAGCTTTCGCCGGGATCATCGATAGTACTTTGTTGGAACAGAGATTGGACGGCAAATTTCACAGGCAACATGTGGTTAGTAGTTTTATTAAACTTTTATCGTATATTTGTATTCAGTGGGCGGCGCCATCTTGTTTGGCGGTTACGACATCCGGTTAGCATTGATGTTTCTCAAACATAACTTTAGACTAGCATATGATTTTGAAGTTACTTTATTAGATGTAATTATTGTAATTGATCATTAATTGTAAAACAATATTAATTTGATAACAGTGGATAATAGGTGCATTAGTTAACGTTGGCGTATAACTCGGTGATTGTAATACACGATTGTTAACATTAGTTAACAATGAGATGAGTGACAAGAATAAATGCGTGCATGCATAACTCAGTGAGTGTAATATATGAGTAATTTGATCATGTTTATATTACATGTATTAGGGGCATTGATTAACAGCGACGTACATAGCGTATACATGGCGTTGTAGAATATGTATACATTGCTACTCATCATTAGTACAGCTTACATATATTGATTGAATAATGATTTGTTTGGGTAATGGTAATTATGCAAGATTGTTATGTTTGTCAACCGACATCTAAAACGTATGTATAATTACAGCCTAAGCCATCCAGGATATAAGCCATCCAGGTTTGGAAATAAGCCATCCAGGATATAAGCCATCCAGGATATAAGCCATCCAGGATATGGAGTAAGCCATCTAGGTTTGGATATCCAGGAGTGGAGCTAAGCTTCCACGACTAACGTTACAAGCGGTGGAGACGGTCCCCGTACCTGCGCAGCCAGGTTTTTTTACTAACGACAACCCCCGGGACACAAGGTGGGCCCGTTACCAGTCCTCACTGGAGGAATATCATTCACAATCTCAGTGGAGATTAACTATCATTGCATCGCGTCATCAACCCTTACAGAAGGCATTTGATGACAATCATCCATTGAATTCGCGCATCGTCATCTTCATGAGCTCTCGCGCATCACAGTTATCGCGCTAGATCAACATTGTTATAGCTTTAACAACACTTTAGTGTCTTAGACATTCAGTATTTATAACAATACTAAGAACGTCTTAAACGTTCAGGAGAACATTCTTTTCATAGTTCATTTGTGTATTCGCTTGTTTTTTTAGATAATTGTATATATATTAAACATATTTTAAAAGTTGCATTAAACTTATGTAAATGCATTCACCGTTATTGATTCTTTCCTGAGTTAGCCCAACCACTAAGGTCATCCTGTGACAACTGGTGTCAGAAGTGGGATTTTGGGCAACTACGGAGGGAAAGAATCAATAAGTGATCTTTATGATGATATACTAAATCTCTAACTTATTATTTTAGAATTGTGTACCACCCTCTGATCCATCAAGGCGACTGTCGACGATCACGGCCACAGCTTGGAAGACAAGTCAAGACACGACAAGGGTAGGGTGAGTCCAAACTGTTGTTTTGTCCGTTCTTTCCTTGGCGCGAGGTCGCAGTGGTCTACACGAGTGGGTCTGAGGCACTTTTGCTCAATAATTTGGGTGTTTGTTTTAACCTCCCTTGATATACACATAGTATCCAATTAGGTTGGCGAACAAGACGTTCTACTCATGTTGTGACACTCGAGTATACTTATATCGATGGGAGAAGTAAATATACATGTACATGTTATGCACATTTCTATGATTGTTTAAGGTGATGTCCAATATCAAATATAGATATTTTATGTAGTGTATATGTTTTGTGGAAGCTAGATACTATCTATACATAACCGTTAGGAGTTAGCGCTAGTACAAATGTGTATGTAACTTGTCCTATGATGATGCCCAGGTATTTACTGAGGACACAGTGACTTACCATTAGTAGTTAGTTGAGTAGAATTATTAGTGACGTGTGTATTGTAATTATTGTAGTGTGTAGTTCACAATGTCTATAGACATGACGTCCATAAAGGATCTTACGGAAATGGGTAAGGAGTTAGGGTATGCTGGAGAGGAGCTTAGAACCTTTGTTAAAGACGAACAGGCTAGGGAAAGGGAATTTAGACTTAAGGAAAGAGAATTAGCAAAGCGGGAAAGGGATGAAGAGAAAGATAGGTTAGAATTCGAAAGTAGATAAGCGAAAGAGAAGCGAGATGAAGAAAGTAGACTAGCCACAGAGAAGGTAGAATTAGAAAGTAGACTAGCCACAGAGCAGCTAGAATTAGAAAGTAGATTAGC
The DNA here is from genome assembly GCA_037043455.1 of Cyrtodaria siliqua. Lineage (NCBI taxonomy): Eukaryota > Metazoa > Mollusca > Bivalvia > Adapedonta > Hiatellidae > Cyrtodaria > Cyrtodaria siliqua. The sequence continues at coordinate 32,717 of JAWPHD010005080.1, forward strand.
TAAAGAGAAGTTGGATTTAGAAGGTAGATTAGCTAAAGAGAAGCGAGATGATGATAAAGAGAAGGTAGAATTAGAAAGTAGAATAGTCAGGGAGAAGCAAGAGTTAGAACATGAGAGGTTCGAAACAGATGGTAGACTAGCTAAGGCTAAGATGATAATGGAAAGGGAGCAAAAAGAGTTTGATCATAAGTTAGCTTTAGAGTTGGAAGCAGCTAAGACACATAGTAAGGACAGTGGAACTGTAGGGAAAGATAGTTATTCTGGGAAGTTAAAAGGTTCGAAGTTACCATACTTTGATGCTGACAAAGATAACATGGACAGTTACTTGTTACGGTTCGAACGTTATGCTGAGTTACAGGAATGGACCAAAGATAAGTGGGCAGTTCATTTAAGTGCGTTATTGAGAGGCAAGGCCTTAGATGTATTTTCTAGATTACCTAGTTTAGATGCTCTTGACTATGACAAGTTAAAGGATGCTCTTTTAAAGAGATTTGAGTTAACTGAAGAAGGTTTTAGAAAGCGGTTTAGAGCTTGTCTGCCTGAGAAAGGCGAGTCATTTATTCAGTTTATTAGTAGGTCTAGAAATTACTTAGATAGGTGGTTAGAGTTAGGGAAGGTAGCGCAGACTTATCAGGGCCTCATAGATTTCTTGTTGCGGGACCAGCTATTCAATGTTTGTAGTAGAGATCTGTTCTTATTTCTGAAAGAAAGAAAACTAACTAGTGTAGGAGAAATGGCAACACAAGCAGATCAGTTTGCCGAGGCTAGAGGTGGAGCTCATAATGTAGTGTCGAAAGACAGAACTTTTAGAGATAGGCAAGGGGACGATCATAAACAGAAAGGCCAGAGTGGAAACTATAGAGGTGGAGGTAGTTCGATGGGTTCTAGAGGAGGTAGCAATAGTGGTAACATAGGTAGACCTTTTATTCGTTGTCGTCACTGTAATGGGAATCATGCTTCACATGAGTGTAGGAAAGCGGTGAAAGTGTCCGCTGTCGTAGACAATTTTAGTGAAAATAGTAGAGTGGACAACAATGTAGGGAGTCAGAACCAAGGTTTTAACAACCCATGGAATTTCGGGAGAGGTAGAGGTGGTCAAAACCGTGGTAGAGGTAGAGGCAGAGGTAGTAATAGTCCGGTTATTAAAACCGAGAGTAGTAGCTGTTGTGTTAAAGCGGATGGTGTAATGACGAAGATCGGAACATGTCTCTTTCCGTATGCAAATCTTCCAACGGCAGATGGTAGAGTGAATGGCACGGACGTAATTGTAATGAGGGATACAGGTTGTACAGGTGTGGTAGTTAGGCGTAGTTTAGTTACGGATGACCAGTTGGTAGGTAAACAGTCACCGTGTATGTTGTTAAATAAATCGGTAGAGCACGTGCCAATAGCGAGAATAGATGTAGATACACCTTTCTTTAAAGGGACTACAGAGGCACTATGTATGGATGACCCGATGTACGATTTAACGATAGGGAACATTGATGGTTCAGCACTTCCGGTAATGTCCGATTTTAGAAGTAGCATAAGTAATGCCGTAGAGACTAGAGCGCAGGTTCAGAAGCAAGCTCAGGCTTATAGAAAATTAAAGGTTCCTGCAGCCGTAGGTGACATATCTAAAGCAGAGTTTATAGAAGCACAAACTCAAGACGAGTCATTAGGTCCTTGTAAGGTGAAGGCCAAGGATGGTGTAGTGAAGAAGTGTAAAGAGTCCGGTAGTTGTAAGTTTGTACATAAGAATAGGTTATTGTACAGAGAATTTGAAGATAGTGGTAATAGTTAACATGCTCAAGCGATTGAGCGATCAGCTTGTACGTTTTGTCGCTCATTTGCTCAGAAGAATTAATAGTTTCTTAACGTGTAAATATTAATTATCATTTTGTTGAATTTTAAAAGTGTAGCACTTTCTTTAAGTGGGGAGATGTTGTCACAAAATGTCACGGGTAGAGCGTACTGGTCGTATATAGCTCTTGTATCGGTTACACCCAAAATCTATTGTTCGAGTTGAAACAATTTCACAATATTCATGATCTATTCATGTAACACGTAAAAGCGTGCACATTTTAAGTGGCCGCCAGAGAGGCCGTGTCATAAGTTTAGTTTTGTGCTAATGCATGTAAACGTAAATGTATATTTTCCTTAAACGGCAAAATTGTATAAGAGCCTCTCGTGTAGATTCAATACTGTAGATTTAGCCACGTTTGTCACGGACTGAACGGGGGAAATAATGATTTGGGCGTAATGTTTGCTATAAAACCCATTGTCTTCTAGCTTTCGCCGGGATCATCGATAGTACTTTGTTGGAACAGAGATTGGACGGCAAATTTCACAGGCAACATGTGGTTAGTAATTTTATTAAACTTTTATCGTATATTTGTATTCAGTGGGCGGCGCCATCTTGTTTGGCGGTTACGACATCCGGTTAGCATTGATGTTTCTCAAACATAACTTTAGACTAGCATATGATTTTGAAGTTACTTTATTAGATGTAATTATTGTAATTGATCATTAATTGTAAAACAATATTAATTTGATAACAGTGGATAATAGGTGCATTAGTTAACGTTGGCGTATAACTCGGTGATTGTAATACACGATTGTTAACATTAGTTAACAATGAGATGAGTGACAAGAATAAATGCGTGCATGCATAACTCTGTAATATATGAGTAATTTGATCATGTTTATATTACATGTATTAGGGGCATTGATTAACAGCGACGTACATAGCGTATACATGGCGTTGTAGAATATGTATACATTGCTACTCATCATTAGTACAGCTTACATGTATTGATTGAATAATGATTCGTTTGGGTAATGGTAATTATGCAAGATTGTTATGTTTGTCAACCGACATCTAAAACGTATGTATAATTACAGCCTAAGCCATCCAGGATATAAGCCATCCAGGGTTGGAGTAAGCCATCTAGGTTTGGATATCCAGGAGTGGAGCTAAGCTTCCACGAATAACGTTTACAAGCGGTGGAGACGGTCCCCGTACCTGCGCAGCCAGGTTTTACTAACGACAACCCCCGGGACACAAGGTGGGCCCGTTACCAGTCCTCACTGGAGGAATATCATTCACAATCTCAGTGGAGATTAACTATCATTGCATCGCGTCATCAACCCTTACAGAAGGCATTTGATGACAATCATCCATTGAATTCGCGCATCATCATCTTCATGAGCTCTCGCGCATCACAGTTATCGCGCTAGATCAACATTGTTATAGCTTTAACAACACGTGTCTTAGACATTCAGTATTTATAACAATACTAAGAACGTCTTAAACGTTCAGGAGAACATTCTTTTCATAGTTCATTTGTGTATTCGCTTGTTTTTTTAGATAATTGTATATATATTAAACATATTTTAAAAGTTGCATTAAACTTATGTAAATGCATTCACCGTCATTGATTCTTTCCTGAGTTAGCCCAACCACTAAGGTCATCCTGTGACAGATGATGATGATGATAAAAAATACACAGTGGACATCGCTACTGCTGCTGCTGGTGATGATGACAAAGAAAATCATGGAGTCATAAAATCATATTCAATCATGAATCTAATGGTGATGCCTACACATTGCTATGCCACTGCTACATGCCCTATCAGGTATATATTGTCATACAGATGCCCAACTAAATCCTCGTCAACTCCTAGAGTTGCTCTCTTGGTGTTCTTGATAAACTAGCGCTTGGACATTTTGTTCTTCACCGCGGGGCTTGTCAGGTCAACAGACAACATGATCAATGAGAAGCACAGGACATACACCATTTCTGCAAAATACAAACAAAAGTAGGTACAGAAATCAAACAGGAAATGTAGCATTCACAGAAGGTCAACCAAAGTCACGACACCACTAACATAAAAGGGTTGACATTTCGACTTTACATTGCTTGCATATAATTAAATAAAAGTTAATAAAATTAGTAAATTAGTGTGTCAATTTTTAATTATTGTAGTGTAGATCTACTCGATCTTATGTTACAATATTAATAATGTTTCTTCCAACTATATGTGTTGGACTGTTGTTGACCGGATGCTTTTTAACTTTCTGTCCAGTTCAATCTCAAACTTTTTTCTTTCCAGTCTTTTTTCTATCAGGTTCAATCTCAGGTTTTTTTTTTCTTTCCATTGATTTACTGATATGTTTCGATACGTCTCAGACTTGTGTTTATATAAAAACAGATATAAAAGTCGAACAGGAAATACAGCATTCACAGAACACAGTCAACCAACCACACGCTTTAGAAACAAACAACAATTACAAGGGAAAAAATGACCGAAGTATGCGTCATCACAAACATGAACGGTACTGCCTTGGAACGGCCGGTGGCTAACGGACCGCACGGGATTTAAACCAGGCCTTGAATTCAGCAACCATTCTTGAGAATATTCTTAGACTTAAGCCCAAGTATGCACATTTAAATCACGCGTATTCCTAAAAGTTTAAAGTATAAACGTTCATAAAAAGTTGCTTTGTATATATATGACAAATTTTAATAAATAGCAACTGCATATTGTTTATCTATGAAGGTCATGGGAATATTTGTGAATGAAATGTTAGTACTTGAGCTCAAGTCTAAGAATAGCCTGAAGAATGGTTGAATTCCAAGCCAGGTTCTAGGGTGAACCTAGCCTCACGTTTACTCTATTGTCATATATACCACGCACTTAAATAGTATAACCCAAGCATTTAAATTGTATCCACCACGCATTGTTATACATGTTATACCCAATTTCAATTATACCCCGCGCTTTGAACAACACAAATAAGATGAGAACAACATATATTTTGAAAGTCAACGATCTTCTAATTTGAGTATTCAAGAAAATGAGATTTCGCAAATATGTTGGTGCTTCATATACTCGAGTTAAACATCATACCAACTGGACTACTGTTAGTGTTATTGCATAATAAAGAATCATCTACTATGTAAGGTTTTCTGTCTATACTTTTTACATTTGAAATTAACACAATTATACCCAAACAGTTTGTTTTTTTGATGAAAAGTTGCTTCGAAAAAATGTTTTACTTTTCTATTACATTTATATTTACTTCAATTGAACTGAATTGGATTTTTATAGTCGCACCAACAGCTTAGGTATTATGGCGACTTTCCAGCTTCCGTTGGTAGAGGAAAGACCCCAGGTGCCCATCCAGGCAATTTGCGTGCACGTTTGGGTACCTGGGTGGAACCACCGTCGTTTCGCAAGCCAGCTTTATAGTATATTTACCTCAAGTATTTAATTGATTACATATATAAACCTATGTACATACATTTCTCTAGAGTTGATGAACAGCATAATTATTATAAGTATGCCGTATGATAACATTCGCAGCGTTCAGCTACTGCAGTCTTGTCAATATCTCTCAGTGCTTGCAGCAGACTTTCTTTACTTGCAGCCATTCCCTTCCATCGTTTCCAGCTAACAAGAGCATGGTAGCTGGCTTCAACCAGAGTTTTGTTGGCATATCCTAGGGTCTCTATCTTAGTTTCATCTAAGCCTAGCTTTCGTGCCAACTGTCTCCAGTTGTGACCCATATAGGCGCTCACATACTCCAACAACGAAACAGTGATGCCTGAAAGTATATCAAACAAGCTATAAATACAGATAAAGATGATCACTGGGGAGCAACAAACACAGTTAAGAGAATAAAGCAGCAGACTCGGTTTTATTGAGTCTGTTCATGAGAAGTAATGAAAGAAGCAACACCTCTCAAGACGGTACTAATAACATACGTACAACTAACATTATTCTTTTAATAATGTTGAAAGCGGATAATTTTGAATTGCATATCTGTTGAACACAACTACAACATCATATTTTAAAAGTAAGAAGAACTATTGTCAACCCTTTTGTGTTTATGATGTCGTTTGCATTTGTTATTACTTTTGCCTTCTCGTTTGTCTGTATGCGTGTTTGTTTTTGTGTTTTGTTGTTGACTGTCGTCCTTGAATGCTGCTTTCCCTGTCCGATATTTTCATCTCTCTTTGTTATTATCATTATTTGTTTATTATTATTATAAGTATTATTATAGCGTTTCGCATCCCCCAAAGCGAAGGTCCGGCTGCATTATATTCAAAAATACTTAGATCTGCAAGACATTACATATTTTGAAATATTTTCATAACATGTAGGATTAAAAATGGCAGACAGTGCAGTTGTGAAAATGTTAAGCTCCGTTTAAAAAATGTGGGATTCTTCTAATTCGAATTAAAAGTTAATAGCTTGCTAGACTTCAATAAATAAACAGTGTTGTTAAAGATATGTTCTTGTATAACATGTTGCGTATAGTTAACTTATATTAATGTGTATGTATAATATTATTATGCTAACTTGTGTTAATATACAAATATTCATGAAGATTTATAAACACCTCGCCAAGTGTGTACACATGCATATGTTAAGTCTTTCATTGTGATTTCATACTTGTTTTCTTATATGTACTAACTGCACTGTTACCATGTATTACTCTGTATTTGTATCCGCATGGGATTTATAGCCAATAGGAATTTTGAAATAAAATTATCTATCTATGAAAACAGCTTACCAGCCGTGTTTAAATCTGCATTTGCTTCCACTTGGTTACACAATAAATATGAGTCCGTACGTGTATATGGTAAACACACATATCTTTGGATTGGTGTATAAATCTCTCCTGCGGAAAGGGCCGTCCAACTTTTGCATTCGGGCATATCTGGTCTAATATAGGGACAGGATGCATAGGCTTTGTACCGGTTTACGACCACACGTTCTAGTTGTTGACGGTAACTTGAATCTTGGTCAGATATATCAGTTTGAGTTGCTTTGTCCGCACTTCTGAACGATATATTCGGTCCAATCATGGTCTCGTCGCACAACGATGTGTGATCAGAGTGCGCTCCTTTTCTTGAACCATCAAGGTTATTTAAAACGACAGCCTTTAAATACGTTTCGTCAATTGGATCATCAGCCTGAGGGTCTTCATCAAATGAAATGACATTACTTTTCATAGTTCTACGCAAAGACTCTTTACAATTTGTCCGATTCTTTTCGAAGTCTTCTTGGGCAGAAAACGAAGTATCTTGAGGAGAAACTCTACTAAAATGTGATTTTGTTGATTTATCGCTGTCTGTGATCGTTTCAGTATGGTAGTCTGACTCGCAATCTGATTCCACTTTGTCCTCTTTATTCTGGCTTACATTCTCAGTCGGGGTATTCGGTTTGTTCGATAATAGCCCACACTCATCAATGACTTCCTTTGCACCTGCAGATTTCATCTGAGTATCCAAACATCCACTTGGTAAGTTAAATGTAGATCGCCCCTTTTCTTGTATTTCACTACTATCCCAAGAATTGTTTGCAAATTGTGCATCTGTCAAAGCACACATATTTGTACTAGTTCGCTGGTCCCCGTTTTCAAAGTCTATCAGTTTATGCATTGCCCTTGCCTCCATGCCCTTTATTCCAGTAGTATTATCGCTATCAAAAGGCTCCTTTACAAATGTTGAATCTGTCAAATCACCCACATTGGCTATCATCGCTTTTCCGCATTCGAAGCCTTTTCTTTTATAAACTGCTTTTGCTCGAGCCAAATACTTCGCTTTTTGTCTAATTATTTCGCGTGGGCCGAGTGTTTTAACTGCATTACCTGGCTTGCTAACCATGGCTCTTTTTTTGGTTACCTGAAATGTATTGGTAAGATTATTTTCAGTAATTTGAACACAGAATCTATTTACAGAAGTATCCGCGGCGCTGTTTTTTTTTTTTTTAATTATTTTCCCCAAAACAAGTAGCTAATTCAGCTGCCGAAGGCAGCTGACTCTTATATGGGTTTTATTTCTGTCTATGGTTAACAGACTGTGACTCATGTACGTGGCAATAAGCATGCTTTACAACTTGAATTTCTAGAGAACTCGTCTGAAAAACTCGAAGGGTATAAACACATATTTTGTAATGTTGAAAGGTTACCATTTCACTTGCTGAAATGACGTTTTCGTAAACCAGACTGCTTTTCTGTTATTGTGGTACAGACTGTGAATGCTTTTCTGGTTTCGTGGAACAGACTGCGAATGTCTTTCTGGTATTGTGGACAGGCTGTGAATGCTTTTCTTGATTGAGGAACAGACTGTGAATGCTTTCTGGTATTGTGAAACAGACTTTGAATGCTTTTCTGGTATTGTGGACAGACTGTGAATGCTTTTCTTGATTGTGGAACAGACTGTGAATGCTTTCTGATATTGTGAAACAGACTTTGAATGTTTTTCTGGTATTATGGACAGACTGTGAATGCTTTCTGGTATTGTGGTACAGACTGTGAATGCCTTTCTGGTATTGTGGTACAGACTGTGAATGCTTTTCTGGATTGCGGAACAGACTGTGAATGCTTTCTGGTATTGTGGACCAGACTGTGAATGCGTTTCTGGTATAGTCTGTGAATGCTTTTCTGGTATTGTGGACATACTGTGAATGCTTTTCTGGTATTGTGGTACAGACTGTGAATGCTTTTCTGGTATTGTGGTACATAATGTGAATGCTTTTATGGTATTGTGGACAGACTGTGATTGCTTTTCTGGTATTGTGGTACAGACTGTGAATGCTTTTCTGGTATTGTGGTACAGAGTGTGAATGCTTTTCTGGATTGTGGAATAGACTGTGAATGCTTTTCTGGTATTGTGGACCGACTGTGAATGCTTTTCTGGTATTGTGGTAGAGACTATGAATGCGTTTTTGGTATTGTGGTTTAGATTGTGAATGCTTTTCTGGTATTGTGGTACATAATGTGAATGCTTTTCTGGATAGTGGAATAGACTGTGAATGCTTTCTGGTATTGTGGAACATACTGTGAATGTTTTTCTGGTATTGTGGTAGAGACTGTGAATGGTTTTCTGGTATTGTGGTACATACTGTGAATACTTTTTTGTTATTGTGGTACAGACTGTGAATGCTTTTCTGGTATCATTGAACAGACTGCGAATGCGTTTCTGGTATTGTGAAACAGACTGTAAATGCTTTTCTGGTACTGTGGTACATACTGTGAATGCTTTTATGTTATTGTGGACAAACTGTGATTGCTTTTCTGGTATTGAGGTACAGACTGTGAATGCATTTCTGGATTGTGGAATAGACTGTGAATGCTTTCTGGTATTGTGGAACAGACTGTGAATGATTTTCTGGTATTATGGAAGACTGTAAATGCTTTTCTGGTATTGTGGTACAGACTGTGAATGCTTTTCTGGTATTGTGGTACAGACTGTGAATGCTTTCTGGTATTGTGGTACATACTGTGAATGCTTTCCTGGATTGTTGAATAGACTGTGAATGCTTTCTGGTATTGCGGAACATACTGTGAATGCTTTTCTGGTATTGTGGACAGACTGTGAATGCTTTTCTGGTATTGTCGTACAGACTGTGAATGCTTTTCTGGTATTGTGGTACATACTGTGAATGCTTTTCTGTTATTGTGGTACATACTGTGAATGCTTTTCTGGTATTTTGGAACAGAAAGACTGTTAATGCTTTTCTGATATTGTGGAACAGACTTTGAATGCTTTTTTGATATTGTGGGACAGACTATGATGGCTTTACTGGTATTGTGGAACAGGCTGTGAATGCCTTTCCGGTATTGTGGAACAGACTGTGAATGTTTATTCTGGCTTACATTCTCAGTCGGGATATTCGGTTTGTTCGATAATAGCCCACACTCATCAATGACTGCCTTTGCACCTGCAGATTTCATCTGAGTATCCAAACATCCACTTGGTAAGTTTAATGTAGATCGCCCCTTTTCTTGTATTTCACTACTATCCCAAGAATTGTTTGCAAATTGTGCATCTGTCAAAGCACACATATTTGTACTAGTTCGCTGGTCCCCGTTTTCAAAGTCTTTCCGTTTATGCATTGCCCTTGCCTGCATGCCCTTTATTCCAGTAGTATTATCGCTATCAAAAGGCTCCTTTACAAATGTTGCATTTGTCAAATCACCCACATTGGCTATCATCGCTTTTCCGCATTCGAAGCCTTTTCTTTTATAAACTGCTTTTGCTCGAGCCAAGTACTCCGCTTTTTGTCTAATTATTTCGCGTTGGCCGAGTGTTTTAACTGCATTACCTGGCTTGCTAACCATGGCTCTTTTATTGGTTACCTGAAATGTATTGGTAAGATTCTTTTCTGTAATTTGAACACAGAATCTATTTACAGAAGTATCCGCGGCGCTGTTTTGTTTGTTTTTAATTATTTTCCCCAAAACAAGTAGCTAATTCAGCTGCCGAAGGCAGCTGACTCTTATATGGGTTTTATATCTGTCTATGGTTAACAGACTGTGACTCATGTAAGTGGCAATAAGCATGCTTTACAACTTGAATTTCTAGAGAACTCGTCTGAAAAACTCGAATGATATAAACACATATTTTGTAATGTTGAAAGGTTACCATTTCACTTGCTGAAATGACGTTTTCGTAAACCAGACTGCTTTTCTGTTATTGTGGTACATACTGTGAATGCTTTTCTGGTATCGTGGAACAGACTGTGAATGCTTTTCTTGATTGTGGAACAGACTGTGAATGCTTTCTGATATTGTGAAACAGACTTTGAATGCTTTTCTGGTATTATGGACAGACTGTGAATGCTTTTCTGGTATTGTGGAACAGACTGTGAATGCTTTTCTGGTTTTGTGGTACAGACTGTGAATGCTTTTCTGGATTGCGGAACAGACTGTTAATGCTTTCTGGTATTGTGGACCAGACTGTGAATGCGTTTCTGGTATAGTCTGTGAATGCTTTCTGGTATTGTGGACATACTGTGAATGCTTTTCTGGTATTGTGGTACAGACTGTGAATGCTTTTCTGGTATTGTGGTACATACTGTGAATGCTTTTCTGGTATTGTGGACAGACTGTGATTGCTTTTCTGGTATTGTGGAATTGACTGTGAATGCTTTTCTGGTATTGTGGTACAGACTATGAATGCTTTTTTGGTATTGTGGTTCAGATTGTGAATGCTTTTCTGGTATTGTGGTACATAATGTGAATGCTTTTCTGGATAGTGGAATAGACTGTGAATGCTTTCTGGTATTGTGGAACATACTGTGAATGCTTTTCTGTTATTGTGGTACAGACTGTGAATGCTTTTCTGGTATCATTGAACAGACTGCGAATGCGTTTCTGGTATTGTGAAACAGACTGTAAATGCTTTTCTGATATTGTGGAACAGACTATGATGGCTTTTGTGGTATTGTGGTACAGACTGTGAATGCTTTTCTGGTATTGTGGTACATACTGTGAATGCTTTTATGTTATTGTGGACAAACTGTGATTGCTTTTCTGGTATTGTGGTACAGACTGTGAATGCATTTCTGGATTGTGGAATAGACTGTGAATGCTTTCTGGTATTGTGGAAGAGACTGTGAATGCTTTTCTGGTATTATGGACAGACTGTGAATGCTTTTCTGGTATTGTGGTACAGACTGTGAATGCTTTTCTGGTATTGTGGTACAGACTGTGAATGCCTTTCTGGTATTGTGGTACATACTGTGAATGCTTTCCTGGATTGTGGAATAGACTGTGAATGCTTTCTGGTATTGCGGAACATAATTTGAATGCTTTTCTGGTATTGTGGACAGACTGTGAATGCTTTTCTGGTATTGTGGTACAGACTGTGAATGCTTTTCTGGTATTGTGGTGCATACTGTGAATGCTTTTCTGGTATTGTGGTACATACTGTGAATGCTTTTCTGGTATTTTGGAACAGACAGACTGTAAATGCTTTTCTGATATTGTGGAACAGACTGTGAATGCTTTTTTGATATTGTGGGACAGACTATGATGGCTTTACTGGTATTGTGGAACAGGCTGTGAATGCCTTTCCGGTATTGTGGAACAGACTGTGAATGTTTATTCTGGCTTACATTCTCAGTCGGGGTATTCGGTTTGTTCGATAATAGCCCACACTCATCAATGACTGCCTTTGCACCTGCAGATTTCATCTGAGTATCCAAACATCCACTTGGTAAGTTAAATGTAGATCGCCCCTTTTCTTGTATTTCACTTCTATCCCAAGAATTGTTTGCAAATTGTGCATCTGTCAAAGCACACATATTTGTACTAGTTCGCTGGTCCCCGTTTTCAAAGTCTATCCGTTTATGCATTGCCCTTGCCTCCATGCCCTTTATTCCAGTAGTATTATCGCTATCAAAAGGCTCCTTTACAAATGTTGCATCTGTCAAATCACCCACATTGGCTATCATCGCTTTTCCGCATTCGAAGCCTTTTCTTTTATAAACTGCTTTTGCTCGAGCCAAGTACTTCGCTTTTTGTCTAATTATTTCGCGTGGGCCGAGTGTTTTAACTGCATTACCTGGCTTGCTAACCATGGCTCTTTTATTGTTTACCTGAAATGTATTGGTAAGATTATTTTCAGTAATTTGAACACAGAATCTATTTACAGAAGTATCCGTGGCGCTGTTTTGTTTGTTTTTAATTATTTTCCCCAAAACAAGTAGCTAATTCAGCTGCCGAAGGCAGCTGACTCTTATATGGGTTTTATATCTGTCTATGGTTAACAGACTGTGACTTATGTAAGTGGCAATAAGCATGCTTTACAACTTGAATTTCTAGAGAACTCGTCTGAAAAACTCGAATGGTATAAACACATATTTTGTAATGTTGAAAGGTTACCATTTCACTTGCTGAAATGACGTTTTCGTAAACCAGACTGCTTTTCTGTTATTGTGGTACAGACAGTGAATGCTTTTCTGGTATCGTGGAACAGACTGCGAATGTCTTTCTGGTATTGTGGACAGGCTGTGAATGCTTTTCTTGATTGAGGAACAGACTGTGAATGCTTTCTGGTATTGTGAAACAGACTTTGAATGCTTTTCTGGTATTGTGGACAGACTGTGAATGCTTTTCTTGAATGTGGAACAGACTGTGAATGTTTTCTGATATTGTGAAACAGACTTTGAATGCTTTTCTGGTATTATGGACAGACTGTGAATGCTTTTCTGGTATTGTGGTACAGACTGTGAATGCTTTTCTGGTATTGTGGTACAGACTGTGAATGCTTTTCTGGATTGCGGAACAGACTGTGAATGCGTTTCTGGTATAGTCTGTGAATGTTTTCTGGTATTGTGGACATACTGTGAATGCTTTTCTGGTATTGTGGTACAGACTGTGAATGCTTTTCTGGTATTGTGGTACATACTGTGAATGCTTTTATGGTATGGTGGACAGACTGTGATTGCTTTTCTGGTATTGTGGTACAGACTGTGAATGCTTTTCTGGTATTGTGGTACAGAGTGTGAATGCTTTTCTTGATTGTGGAATAGACTGTGAATGCTTTTCTGGTATTGTGGAACAGACTATGAATGCGTTTCTTGTATAGTCTGTGAATGCTTTCTGGTATTGTGGTACATACTGTGAATGCTTTTCTGGTATTGTGGTACAGACTGTGAATGCTTTTCTGGTATTGTGGTACATACTGTGAATGCTTTTATGGTATTGTGGACAGACTGTGATTGCTTTTCTGGTATTGTGGTACAGACTGTGAATGCTTTTCTGGTATTGTGGTACAGAGTGTGAATGCTTTTCTGGATTGTGGAATAGACTGTGAATGCTTTTATGGTATTGTGGACCGACTGTAAATGCTTTTCTGGTATTGTGGACAGACTGTGAATGCTTTTCTGGTATTGTGGTACATACTGTGAATGCTTTTCTGGTATTGTGGTACAGACTGTGAATGCTTTTCTGGTATTGTGGTACATACTGTGAATGCTTTTATGGAATTGTGGACAGACTGTGATTGCTTTTCTGGTATTGTGGTACAGACTGTGAATGCTTTTCTGGTATTGTGGTACAGAGTGTAAATGCTTTTCTGGATTGTGGAATAGACTGTGAATGCTTTTATGGTATTGTGGACCGACTGTAAATGCTTTTCTGGTATTGTGGTACAGACTATGAATGCTTTTTTGGTATTGTGGTTCAGATTGTGAATGCTTTTCCGGTATTGTGGTACATAATGTGAATGCTTTTCTGGGTAGTGGAATAAACTGTTAATGCTTTCTGGTATTGTGGAACATACTGTGAATGCTTTTCTGGTATTGTGGTAGAGACTGTGAATGGTTTTCTGGTATTGGGGTACATACTGTGAATCCTTTTCTGTTATTGTGGTACAGACTGTGAATGCTTTTCTGGTATCATTGAACAGACTGCGATTGCGTTTCTGGTATTGTGTACCAGACTGTTAATGCTTTTCTGATATTGTGAGACAGACTGTGATGGCTTTTGTGGTATTGTGGTACAGACTGTGAATGCTTTTCTGGTATTGTGGTACATACTGTGAATACTTTTATGTTATTGTGGACAAACTGTGATTGCTTTTCTGGTATTGTGGTACAGACTGTGAATGCATTTCTGGATTGTGAAATAAACTGTGAATGCTTTCTGGTATTGTGGAACAGACTGTGAATGCTTTTCTGGTATTATGGACAGACTGTGAATGCTTTTCTGGTATTGTGGTACAGACTGTGAATGCTTTTCTGGTATTGTGGTACAGACTGTGAATTCTTTTCTGATATTGTTTGACAGGCTATAATGGCTTTTCTCGTATTGTGGAACAGACTGTAAATGCTTTTCTGATATTGTGGAACAGACTGTGAATGCTTTTCTGATATTGTGGGACAGACTATATGGCTTTTCTGGTATTGTGGAACAGACTGTGAATGCTTTTTTGATATTGTGGTACATACTGTGAATGTTTTTCTGGTATTGTGGTACAGACTGTGAATGCTTTTCTGGTATTGTGGACAGACGGTAAATGCTTTTCTGGAGTGTTGAACAGACTGTGAATGCTTTTATGGTATTGTGGGACAGACTGTGAATGCTTTTCTGGTATTGTGGTACAGATTGTGAATGCTTTGCTGTTATTGTGGAATAGACTTTGAATGCTTTTCTGGTATTGTGGAACAGACAGAATGCTTTTCTGGTATTGTGAAACAGACTGTTAATGCTTTTCTGGTATTGTGGAACAGACTGTGAATGGTTTTCTGGTATTGTGGACAGACTGTGAATGTTTTCCTGGTATTGTGGAACAGACTGTGAATACTTTTCTGGTATTGTGGGACATACTGTGAATAATTTTCTGGTATTGTGGACAGACAGTGAATGCTTTTCTAGATTGTGAAATAGACTGTGAATGCTTTTATGGTATTGTGGGACAGACTGTGAAAGCTTTTCTGGTATTGTGGACAGGCTGTTAATGCTTTTCTTGATTGTGGAACAGACTGTGAATGCTTTCTGGTATAGTGAAACAGACTGTGAATGCTTTTCTGGTATTGTGGTACAGACTGTGAACGCCTTTCTGGTATTGTGGAACAGACTGTGAACGCTTTTCTGGTATTGTGGTACATAGTGTGAATGCTTTTCTGGTATTGTGGACAGACTGTGAACGCTTTTCTAGTATTGTGGTACAGACAGTGAACGCTTTTCTGGTATTGTGGAACAGACTGTGAACGCTTTCCTGGTATTGTGGTACAGACTTTGAATGCTTTTCTGGTATTGTGGAACAGACTGGGAGTGCTTTTCTGATATTCTGGAACAGACTGTGAATGCTTTTCTGGAATTGTGGACAGACGGTGAATGCTTTTCTGGTATTGTGGAACAGACTGTGAATGTTTTCTGGTATTGTGGACATACTATGAATGCTTTTCTGGTATAGTGGTACAGACTGTGAATGGTTTTCTGGATTGCGGAACAAACTGTGAATGCTTTTCTGGTATTGTGGACAGACTGCGAATGCTTTTCTGGTATTGTGGTACTGACTGTGAATGCTTTTTCAGGAGGAACAGACCAGACTGTGAATGCTTTTCTGGAATTGTGGCACAGACTGTGAATGCTTTTCTGGTATTGTGGCACAGATTGTGAACTATTTTCTGGTATTGTGGAACATACTGTGAATGCTTTGCTGGTATTGTGGTACAGACTGTGAATGCTTTTCCGGTATTGTGGAACAGACTGTGAATGCTTTTCTGGTATTGTGGAACAGACTGTTAATGCTTTTCTGGTATTGTGGTACAGACAGAATGCTTTTCTGGTATTGTGAAACAGACTGTTAATGCTTTTCCGGAATTGTGGAACAGACTGTGAATGCTTTTCTGGTATTGTGGAACAGACTGAATTCTTTCTGGTATTGTGGACAGACTGTGAATGTTTTCCTACTATTGTGGAACAGACTGTGAATGCTTTCTGGTATTGTGGACAAATTGTGAATGCTTTTCTGGTATTGTGGACAGACTGTGAATGCTTTTCTGGATTGCGGAACAGACTGTGAATGCTTTTCTGATATTGTGGAACAGACTGTGACTGCTTTTCTGATATTGTGGGACAGACTATTTGGCTTTTCTGATATTGTGGCACAGACTGTGAATGCTTTTCTGGATTGAGGAACAGACGGTAAATGCTTTTCTGATATTGTGGAACAGACTGTGAATGCTTTTCAGATATTGTGGGACTGTTTATATGGCTTTTCTGGTATTGCGGAACAGACTGTGAATGCTTTTCTGGTATTGTGGAACAGACTGTGAATGCTTTTCTGGTATTGTGAAACAGACTGTGAATTCTTTTCTGATATTGTTTGACAGACTATGATGGCTTTTCTCGTATTGTGGAACAGACTGTAAATGCTTTTCTGATATTGTGGAACAGACTGTGAATGCTTTTCTGATATTGTGGGACAGACTATATGGCTTTTCTTGTATTGTGGAACCGACTGTGAATGCTTTTTGGTATTGTGGTACATACTGTGAATGCTTTTCTGGTATTGTGGTACAGACTGTGAATGCTTTTCTGGTATTGTGGTACATACTGTGAATGCTTTTCTGGTATTGTGGTACATACTGTGAATGCTTTTATGGTATTGTGGACAGACTGTGATTGCTTTTCTGGTATTGTGGTACAGACTGTGAATGCTTTTCTGGTATTGTGGTACAGAGTGTGAATGCTTTTCTGGATTGTGGAATAGACTGTGAATGCTTTTATGGTATTGTGGACCGACTGTAAATGCTTTTCTGGTATTGTGGTACAGACTATGAATGCTTTTTTGGTATTGTGGTTCAGATTGTGAATGCTTTTCCGGTATTGTGGTACATAATGTGAATGCTTTTCTGGGTAGTGGAATAAACTGTTAATGCTTTCTGGTATTGTGGAACATACTGTGAATGCTTTTCTGGTATTGTGATAGAGACTGTGAATGGTTTTCTGGTATTGTGGTACATACTGTGAATCCTTTTCTGTTATTGTGGTACAGACTGTGAATGCTTTTCTTGTATCATTGAACAGACTGCGATTGCGTTTCTGGTATTGTGTACCAGACTGTTAATGCTTTTCTGATATTGTGAGACAGACTGTGATGGCTTTTGTGGTATTGTGGTACAGACTGTGAATGCTTTTCTGGTATTGTGGTACATACTGTGAATACTTTTATGTTATTGTGGACAAACTGTGATTGCTTTTCTGGTATTGTGGTACAGACTGTGAATGCATTTCTGGATTGTGAAATAAACTGTGAATGCTTTCTGGTATTGTGGAACAGACTGTGAATGCTTTTCTGGTATTATGGACAGACTGTGAATGCTTTTCTGGTATTGTGGTACAGACTGTGAATGCTTTTCTGGTATTGTGGTACAGACTGTGAATTCTTTTCTGATATTGTTTGACAGACTATAATGGCTTTTCTCGTATTGTGGAACAGACTGTAAATGCTTTTCTGATATTGTGGAACAGACTGTGAATGCTTTTCTGATATTGTGGGACAGACTATATGGCTTTTCTGGTATTGTGGAACAGACTGTGAATGCTTTTTTGGTATTGTGGTACATACTGTGAATGTTTTTCTGGTATTGTGGTACAGACTGTGAATGCTTTTCTGGTATTGTGGACAGACGGTAAATGTTTTTTTGGAGTGTTGAACAGACTGTGAATGCTTTTATGGTATTGTGGGACAGACTGTGAATGCTTTTCTGGTATTGTGGTACAGATGGTGAATGCTTTGCTGTTATTGTGGAATAGACTTTGAATGCTTTTCTGGTATTGTGGAACAGACAGAATGCTTTTCTGGTATTGTGAAACAGACTGTTAATGCTTTTCTGGTATTGTGGAACAGACTGTGAATGGTTTTCTGGTATTGTGGACAGACTGTGAATGTTTTCCTGGTATTGTGGAACAGACTGTGAATACTTTTCTGGTATTGTGGGACATACTGTGAATAATTTTATGGTATTGTGGACAGACAGTGAATGCTTTTCTAGATTGTGAAATAGACTGTGAATGCTTTTATGGTATTGTGGGACAGACTGTGAAAGCTTTTCTGGTATTGTGGACAGGCTGTTAATGCTTTTCTTGATTGTGGAACAGACTGTGAATGCTTTCTGGTATAGTGAAACAGACTGTGTATGCTTTTCTGGTATTGTGGTACAGACTGTGAACGCCTTTCTGGTATTGTGGAACAGACTGTGAACGCTTTTCTGGTATTGTGGTACAAAGTGTGAATGCTTTTCTGGTATTGTGGACAGACTGTGAACGCTTTTCTAGTATTGTGGTACAGACAGTGAACGCTTTTCTGGTATTGTGGAACAGACTGTGAACGCTTTCCTGGTATTGTGGTACAGACTTTGAATGCTTTTCTGGTATTGTGGAACAGACTGGGAGTGCTTTTCTGATATTCTGGAACAAACTGTGAATGCTTTTCTGGAATTGTGGACAGACGGTGAATGCTTTTCTGGTATTGTGGAACAGACTGTGAATGTTTTCTGGTATTGTGGACATACTATGAATGCTTTTCTGGTATAGTGGTACAGACTGTGAATGGTTTTCTGGATTGCGGAACAAACTGTGAATGCTTTTCTGGTATTGTGGACAGACTGCGAATGCTTTTCTGGTATTGTGGTACTGACTGTGAATGCTTTTTCAGGAGGAACAGACCAGACTGTGAATGCTTTTCTGGAATTGTGGCACAGACTGTGAATGCTTTTCTGGTATTGTGGCACAGATTGTGAACTATTTTCTGGTATTGTGGAACATACTGTGAATGCTTTGCTTGTATTGTGGTACAGACTGTGAATGCTTTTCCGGTATTGTGGAACAGACTGTGAATGCTTTTCTGGTATTGTGGAACAGACTGTTAATGCTTTTCTGGTATTGTGGTACAGATAGAATGCTTTTCTGGTATTGTGAAACAGACTGTTAATGCTTTTCCGGAATTGTGGAACAGACTGTGAATGCTTTTCTGGTATTGTGGAACAGACTGAATTCTTTCTGGTATTGTGGACAGACTGTGAATGTTTTCCTACTATTGTGGAACAGACTGTGAATGCTTTCTGGTATTGTGGACAAATTGTGAATGCTTTTCTGGTATTGTGGACAGACTGTGAATGCTTTTCTGGATTGCGGAACAGACTGTGAATGCTTTTCTGATATTGTGGAACAGACTGTGACTGCTTTTCTGATATTGTGGGACAGACTATATGGCTTTTCTGATATTGTGGAACAGACTGTGAATGCTTTTCTGGATTGAGGAACAGACGGTAAATGCTTTTCTGATATTGTGGAACAGACTGTGAATGCTTTTCAGATATTGTGGGACTGTTTATATGGCTTTTCTGGTATTGCGGAACAGACTGTGAATGCTTTTCTGGTATTGTGGAACAGACTGTGAATGCTTTTCTGGTATTGTGAAACAGACTGTGAATTCTTTTCTGATATTGTTTGACAGACTATGATGGCTTTTCTCGTATTGTGGAACAGACTGTAAATGCTTTTCTGATATTGCGGAACAGACTGTGAATGCTTTTCTGATATTGTGGGACAGACTATATGGCTTTTCTGGTATTGTGGAACCGACTGTGAATGCTTTTTGGTATTGTGGTACATACTGTGAATGCTTTTCTGGTATTGTGGTACAGACTGTGAATGCTTTTCTGGTATTGTGGTACATACTGTGAATGCTTTTCTGGTATTGTGGTACAGACTGTGAATGCTTTTCTGGTATTGTGAAACAGACTGTGAATGCTTTTCTGGTATTTTGGTACAGACTGTGAACGCTTTTCTGGTATTGTGGAACAGACTGTGAACGTTTTTCTGGTATTGTGGTACATACTGTGAATGCTTTTCTGGTATTGTGGACAGACTGTGAACTCTTTTCTGGTATTGTGGAACAGACTGAGAATACTTTTCTGGTAATGTGGACAGAATATGAATATTTTCCTGGTATTGTGGAACAGACTGTGAATGTTTTCTGGTATTGTTGACAGACAGTGAATCCTTTTCTGGTATTGTGTACAGACTGTGAATATTTTGTGGATTGCGGAATAGACTGTGAATGCTTTTCTAGTATTGTGGACAGACTGTCAATGCTTTTCTGGTATTGTGGTACTGACTGTGAATTCTTTTCTGGTATTGTGAAACAGACCATACTGTTAATGCTTTTCTGGTATTGTGGCACAGACTGTGAATCTTTTTCAGGTATTGTGGAACATACTGTGATGCTTTTCTGGTATTGTGAAACAGACTGTGAATGCTTTTCTGGTATTGTGGAACAGACTGTGAATACTTTTCTGGTATTGTGGACAGAATGTCAATGTTTTCCTGGTATTGTGGAACAGACTGTGAATGTTTTCTGGTATTATGGACAGACTGTGAATGCTTTTCTGGTATTGTGTAGAGACTGTGAATATTTTCTGGTATTGTGAAACAGACTGTGAATGCTTTTCTGGTATTGTGGAACAGACGGTGAATGCTTGTCTGGTATTGTCGACAGAATGTCAATGTTTTCCTGGTATTGTGGAACAGACTGTGAATGCTTTCTGATATTGTAGACAAACAGACTGTGAATGCTTTTCTGATATTGTGAAACAGACTGTATGCTTTTTTGATATTGTGGGACAGACTATGAAGGCTTTTCTGGTATTGTGGAACAGACTGTAAATGCTTTTCTGATATTGTGGAACAGACTGTGAATGCTTTTCTGATATTCTGGGACAGACTATATGGCTTTTGTGGTATTGTGGAACAGACTGTGAATGATTTCTGGTATTGTGTTACAGATTGTGAATGCTTTGCTGTTATTGTGGAACAGACTTTGAATGCTTTTCTGGTATTGTGGAACAGACAGAATGCTTTTCTAGTATTGTGAAACTGACTGTTAATGCTTTTCTGGTATTGTTGAACAGACTGTGAATGGTTTTCTGGTATTGTGGACAGACTGTGAATGTTTTCCTGGTATTGTGGAACAGACTGTGAATGCTTTTCTGGAATTGTGGGACATACTGTGAATGTTTTTCTGGTATTGTGGACAGACAGTGTATGCTTTTATAGATTGTGGAATAGACTGTGAAAGCTTTTCTGGTATTGTGGACAGGCTGTTAATGCTTTTCTTGATTGTGGAACAGACTGTGAATGCTTTCTGGTATAGTGAAACAGACTGTGAATGCTTTTCTGGTATTGTGGTACAGACTGTGAACGCCTTTTTGGTATTGTGGAACAGACTGTGAACGCTTTTCTGGTATTGTGGTACATACTGTGAAAGCTTTTCTGGTATTGTGGACAGACTGTGAACGCTTTTCTAGTATTTTGGTACAGACAGTGAACGCTTTTCTGGTATTGTGGAACAGACTGTGAACGCTTTCCTGGTATTGTGGTACAGACTTTGAATGCTTTTCTGGTATTGTGGAACAGACTGGGAGTGCTTTTCTGGTATTGTGGAACTGACTGTGAATGCTTTTCTGGAATTGTGGACAGACGGTGAATGCTTTTCTGGTATTGTGGAACAGACTGTGAATGTTTTCTGGTATTGTGGACATACTGTGAATGCTTTTCTGGTATAGTGGTACAGACTGTGAATGGTTTTCTGGATTGCGGAACAAACTGTGAATGCTTCTCTGGTATTGTGGACAGACTGCGAATGCTTTTTTGGTATTTTGGTACTGACTGTGAATGCTTTTTCAGGAGGAACAGACCAGACTGTGAATGCTTTTCTGGAATTCTGGCACAGACTGTGAATGCTTTTCTGGTATTGTGGCACAGATTGTGAACTGTTTTCTGGTATTGTGGAACAGACTGTGAATGCTTTTCTGGTATTGTGGTACAGACTGTGAATGCTTTTCCGGTATTGTGGAACAGACTGTGAATGCTTTTCTGGTATTGTGGAACAGACTGTAAATGCTTTTCTGATATTGTGGGACAGACTATGATGGCTTTTCTGGTATTGTGGAACAGACTGTAAATGCTTTTCTGATATTGTGGAACAGACTATGAATGTTTTTCTGATATTGTTGGACAGACTTTATGGCTTTTCTGGTATTGTGGAACAGACTGTGAATGCTTTTCCGGATTGTGGAACAGACAGAATGCTTTTCTGGTATTGAGAAACAGACTGTGAATTCTTCTCTGGTATTGTGGAACAGACTGTAAATCCTTTTCTGATATTGTGGAACAGACTGTGAATGGTTTTCTGATATTCTGGGACAGACTATAGGGCTTTTTTGATATTGTGGAAACTACTGTGAATGCTTTTCTGCTATTGTGGAACAGACTGTGAATGCTTTTCTGGTATTGTGGAACAGACTGTGAATGCATTTCTGGTATTGTGGAACAGACTGTGAATGCTTTCTGGTATTGTGGACAGACTGTGAATGATTTCCTACTATTGTGGAACAGACTGTGAATGCTTTCTGGTATTGTGGACAAATTGTGAATGCTTTTCTGGTATTGTGGACAGACTGTGAATGCTTTTCTGGATTGCGGAACAGACTGTGAATGCTTTTCTGATATTGTGGAACAGACTGTGAATGCTTTTCTGGATTGCGGAACAGACGGTAAATGCTTTTCTGATATTGTGGAACAGACTGTGAATGCTTTTCTGACATTGTGGGACTGTTTATATGGCTTTTCTGGTATTGCGGAACAGACTGTGAATGCTTTTCTGGTATTGTGAAACAGACTGTGAATTCTTTTCTGATATTGTTTGACAGACTATGATGGCTTTTCTCGTATTGTGGAACAGACTGTAAATGCTTTTCTGATATTGTGGAACAGACTGTGAATGCTTTTTTGATATTGTTGGACAGACTATATGGCTTTCTGGTATTGTGGAATAGACTGTGAATGCTTTTTTGGTATTGTGGTACATACTGTGAATGCTTTTCTGGTATTGTGGTACAGACTGTGAATGCTTTTCTGGTATTGTGGTACATACTGTGAATGCTTTTCTGGTATTGTGGAACAGACTGTGAATGCTTTTTCCGGATTGTGGAACAGACAGAATGCTTTTCTGATATTGAGAAACAGACTGTGAATGCTTTTCTGGTATTGTGGAACAGACTGTTAATGTTTTTCTGATATTGTGGAACAGACTGTGAATGCTTTTCTGATATTCTGGGACAGACTATAGGGCTTTTTTGATATTGTGGAAACTACTGTGAATGCTTTTCTGGTATTGTGGTAAAGACAGAATGCTTTTCTGGTATTGTGAAACAGACTGTTAATGCTTTTCTGGTATTGTGGAACAGACTGTAAATGCATTTCTGGTATTGTGGAACAGACTGTGAATGCTTTCTGGTATTGTGGACAGACTGTGAATGATTTCCTACTATTGTGGAACAGACTGTGAATGCTTTCTGGTATTGTGGACAAATTGTGAATGCTTTTCTGGTATTGTGGACAGACTGTGAATGCTTTTCTGGATTGCGGAACAGACTGTGAATGCTTTTCTGATATTGTGGAACAGACTGTGAATGCTTTTCTGGATTGCGGAACAGACGGTAAATGCTTTTCTGATATTGTGGAACAGACTGTGAATGCTTTTCTTATATTGTGGGACTGTTTATATGGCTTTTCTGGTATTGCGGAACAGACTGTGAATGCTTTTCTGGTATTGGGGAACAGACTGTGAATGCTTTTCTGGTATTGTGAAACAGACTGTGAATTCTTTTCTGATATTGTTTGACAGACTATGATGGCTTTTCCCGTATTGTGGAACAGACTGTAAATGCTTTTCTGATATTGTGGAACAGACTGTGAATGCTTTTCTGATATTGTGCGACAGACTATATGGCTTTTCTGGTATTGTGGAACAGACTGTGAATGCTTTTTTGGTATTGTGGTACATACTGTGAATGCTTTTCTGGTATTGTGGTACAGACTGCGAATGCTTTTCTGGTATTGTGGTACATACTGTGAATGCTTTTCTGGTATTGTGGAACAGACTGTGAATGCTTTTCCGGATTGTGGAACAGACAGAATGCTTTTCTGGTATTGAGAAACAGACTGTGAATGCTTTTCTGGTATTGTGGAACAGACTGTAAATGCTTTTCTGATATTGTGGAACAGACTGTGAATGCTTTTCCGGATTGTGGAACAGACAGAATGCTTTTCTGGTATTGAGAAACATACTGTGAATGCTTTTCTGGTATTGTGGTACAGACTGTGAATGCTTTTCTGGTATTGTGGTACATACTGTGAATGCTTTTCTGGTATTGTGGAACAGACTGTGAATGCTTTTCCGGATTGTGGAACAGACAGAATGCTTTTCTGGTATTGAGAAACAGACTGTGAATGCTTTTCTGGTATTGTGGAACAGACTGTAAATGCTTTTCTGATATTGTGGAACAGACTGTGAATGCTTTTCTGATATTCTGGGACAGACTATAGGGCTTTTTTGATATTGTGGAAACTACTGTGAATGCTTTTCTGGTATTGTGGTACAGACAGAATGTTTTTCTGGTATTGTGAAACAGACTGTTAATGCTTTTCTGGTATTGTGGAACAGACTGTGAATGCATTTCTGGTATTGTGGAACAGACTGTGAATGCTTTCTGGTATTGTGGACAGACTGTGAATGATTTCCTACTATTGTGGAACAGACTGTGAATGCTTTCTGGTATTGTGGACAAATTGTGAATTCTTTTCTGGTATTGTGGACAGACTGCGAATGCTTTTCTGGATTGCGGAACAGACTGTGAATGCTTTTCTGATATTGTGGAACAGACTGTGAATGCTTTTCTGGATTGCGGAACAGACGGTAAATCCTTTTCTGATATTGTGGAACAGACTGCGAATGCTTTTCTGATATTGTGGGACTGTTTATATGGCTTTTCTGGTATTGCGGAACAGACTGTGAATGCTTTTCTGGTATTGTTGAACATACTGTGAATGCTTTTCTGGTATTGTGAAACAGACTGTGAATTCTTTTCTGATATTGTTTGACAGACTATGATGGCTTTTCTCGTATTGTGGAACAGACTGTAAATGCTTTTCTGATATTGTGGAACAGACTGTGAATGCTTTTCTGATATTGTGGGACAGACTATATGGCTTTTCTGGTATTGTGGAACAGACTGTGAATGCTTTTCTGGTATTGTGGTACAGACTGTGAATGCTTTTCTGGTATTGTGGGACATACTGTGAATGCTTTTCTGGTATTGTGGAACAGACTGTGAATGCTTTTCCGGATTGTGGAACAGACAGAATGCTTTTCTGGTATTGAAAAACAGACTCTGAATGCTTTTCTGGTATTGTGGAACAGACTGTAAATGCTTTTCTGATATTGTGGAACAGACTGTGAATGCTTTTCTGATATTCTGGGACAGACTATAGGGCTTTTTTGATATTGTGGAAACTACTGTGAATGCTTTTCTGGTATTGTGGTACAGACAGAATGCTTTTCTGGTATTGTGAAACAGACTGTTAATGCATTTCTGGTATTGTGGAACAGACTGTGAATGCATTTCTGGTATTGTGGAACAGACTGTGAATGCTTTCTGGTATTGTGGACAGACTGTGAATGATTTCCTACTATTGTGGAACAGACTGTGAATGCTTTCTGGTATTGTGGACAAATTGTGAATGCTTTTCTGGTATTGTGGACAGACTGTGAATGCTTTTCTGGATTGCGGAACAGACTGTGAATGCTTTTCTGATATTGTGGAACAGACTGTGAATGCTTTTCTGGATTGCGGAACAGACGGTCAATGCTTTTCTGATATTGTGGAACAGACTGTGAATGCTTTTCTGATATTGTGGGACTGTTTATATTGCTTTTCTGGTATTGCGGAACAGACTATGATGGCTTTTCTCGTATTGTGGAACAGACTGTAAATGCTTTTCTGATATTGTGGAACAGACTGTGAATGCTTTTCTGGTATTGTGGAACAGACTGTGAATGTTTTTTTGGTATTGTGGTACATACTGTGAATGCTTTTCTGGTATTGTGGTACAGACTGTGAATGCTTTTCTGGTATTGTGGACAGACGGTTAATGCTTTTCTGGAGTGTGGAACAGACTGTGAATGCTTTTATGGTATTGTGGGACAGACTGTGAATGCTTTTCTGGTATTCGGTACAGACTGTGAATGTTTTTCTTGATTGTGGAACAGACTGTGAATGCTTTCTTGTATTGTGGTACAGACTGTGAATGCTTTTCTGGTATTTTGGTACAGACTGTGAACGCTTTTCTGGTATATTTGGAACAGACTGTGAACGTTTTTCTGGTATTGTGGTACATTCTGTGAATGCTTTTCTGGTATTGTGGACAGACTGTGAACGCTTTTCTGGTATCGTGGTACAGACTGAGAATAATTTTCTGGTAATGTGGACAGAATGTGAATGTTTTCCTGGTATTGTGGAACAGACTGTGAATGTTTTCTGGTATTGTTGACAGACAGTGAATCCTTTTCTGGTATTGTGTACAGACTGTGAATATTTTCTGGATTGCGGAATAGACTGTGAATGCTTTTCTAGTATTGTGGACAGACTGTCAATGCTTTTCTGGTATTGTGGTTCTGACTGTGAATTGTTTTCTGGTATTGTGGAACAGACCATACTGTAAATGCTTTTCTGGTATTGTGGCACAGACTGTGAATTCTTTTCTGGTATTGTTGAACATACTGTGATGCTTTTCTGCTATTGTGGAACAGACTGTGAATGCTTTTCTGGTATTGTGGACAGAATGTCAATGTTTTCCTGGTATTGTGGAACAGACTGTGAATGTTTTCTGGTATTATGGAAAGACTGTGAATGCTTTTCTGGTATTGTGTACAGACTGTGAATATTTTCTGGATTGCGGAATAGACTGTGAATGCTTTTCTAGTATTGTGGACAGACTGTCAGTGCTTTTCTAGTATTGTGATACTGACTGTTAATGCTTTTCTGGTATTGTGGAACAGACTTTGAATGTTTTTCTGGTATTGTGGAACATACTGTGAATGCTTTTCTGGTATTGTGGAACAGACTGTAAATGCTTTTCTGATATTGTGGAACAGACTGTGAATGCTTTTCTGGATTGCGGAACAGACGGTCAATGCTTTTCTGATATTGTGGAACAGACTGTGAATGCTTTTCTGATATTGTGGGACTGTTTATATGGCTTTTCTGGTATTGCGGAACAGACTATGATGGCTTTTCTCGTATTGTGGAACAGACTGTAAATGCTTTTCTGATATTGTGGAACAGACTGTGAATGCTTTTCTGGTATTGTGGAACAGACTGTGAATGTTTTTTGGTATTGTGGTACATACTGTGAATGCTTTTCTGGTATTGTGGTACAGACTGTGAATGCTTTTCTGGTATTGTGGACAGACGGTAAATGCTTTTCTGGAGTGTGGAACAGACTGTGAATGCTTTTATGGTATTGTGGGACAGACTGTGAATGCTTTTCTGGTATTCGGTACAGACTGTGAATGTTTTTCTTGATTGTGGAACAGACTGTGAATGCTTTCTTGTATTGTGGTACAGACTGTGAATGCTTTTCTGGTATTTCGGTACAGACTGTGAACGCTTTTCTGGTATATTTGGAACAGACCGTGAACGTTTTTCTGGTATTGTGGTACATTCTGTGAATGCTTTTCTGGTATTGTGGACAGACTGTGAACGCTTTTCTGGTATCGTGGTACAGACTGAGAATAATTTTCTGGTAATGTGGACAGAATGTGAATGTTTTCCTGGTATTGTGGAACAGACTGTGAATGTTTTCTGGTATTGTTGACAGACAGTGAATCCTTTTCTGGTATTGTGTACAGACTGTGAATATTTTCTGGATTGCGGAATAGACTGTGAATGCTTTTCTAGTATTGTGGACAGACTGTCAATGCTTTTCTGGTATTGTGGTTCTGACTGTGAATTGTTTTCTGGTATTGTGGAACAGACCATACTGTAAATGCTTTTCTGGTATTGTGGCACAGACTGTGAATTCTTTTCTGGTATTGTTGAACATACTGTGATGCTTTTCTGCTATTGTGGAACAGACTGTGAATGCTTTTCTGGTATTGTGGACAGAATGTCAATGTTTTCCTGGTATTGTGGAACAGACTGTGAATGTTTTCTGGTATTATGGAAAGACTGTGAATGCTTTTCTGGTATTGTGTACAGACTGTGAATATTTTCTGGATTGCGGAATAGACTGTGAATGCTTTTCTAGTATTGTGGACAGACTGTCAGTGCTTTTCTAGTATTGTGATACTGACTGTTAATGCTTTTCTGGTATTGTGGCACAGACTGTGAATGTTTTTCTGGTATTGTGGAACATACTCTGAATGCTTTTCTGGTATTGTGGTACAGACTGTGAATGCTTTTCCGGTATTGTGGAACAGACTCTGAATGCTTTTCTGGTATTGTGGAACAGACTGTAAATGCTTTTCTGATATTGTGGGACAGACTATGATGGCTTTTCTGGTATTGTGGAACACACTGTAAATGGTTTTCTGATATTGTGGAACAGACTATGAATGCTTTTCTGATATTGTTGGACAGACTATATGGCTTTTCTGGTATTGTGGAACAGACTGTGAATGCTTTGTTGGTATTGTGGTACAGACTGTGAATGCATTTCTGATATTGTGGTACATACTGTGAATGCTTTTCTGGTATTGTGGAACAGACTGTGAATGCTTTTCTGGTATTGTGGAACAGACTGTGAATGCTTTTCCGGATTGTGGAACAGACAGAATGCTTTTCTGGTATTGTGAAACAGACTGTGAATGCTTTTCTAGTATTCTTGAACAGACTGAGAATGCTTTTCTGGTATTGTGGACAGACAGTGAATGTTTGACTGGTATTTTGGAACATACTGTGAATGCTTTCTGATATTCTAGACAAACAGACTGTGAATGCTTTTCTGATATTGTGAAACAGACTGAATGCTTTTCTGATATTGTGGTACAGACCATAAGGCTT
Source organism: Cyrtodaria siliqua (assembly GCA_037043455.1). Taxonomy (NCBI): domain Eukaryota; kingdom Metazoa; phylum Mollusca; class Bivalvia; order Adapedonta; family Hiatellidae; genus Cyrtodaria; species Cyrtodaria siliqua. The sequence continues at coordinate 61,919 of JAWPHD010005080.1, forward strand.
TTTTGGTATTGTGGAAAAGACTGTGAATGCTTTTCTGGTATTGTGGTACAGTCTGTGAATGCTTTTCTGGTATTGTGGAACAGATTGTGAATGCTTTTCTAGTATTTTAGACAGACTGTGTATGTTTTCCTGGTATTGTGGAACAGACTGTGAATGTTTTCTGGTATTGTGGGACAGACTGTGAATGCTTTTCTCGTATTGTGGACAGACTGTGAATGCTTTTCTGGATTGCGGAATAGACTGTGAATGCTTTTCTGGTATTGTGGACGGACTGTGAATGCTTTTTTGTTATTGTGGTACTGATTGTGAATGCTTTTCTGGTATTGTGGCACAGACTGTGAATGCTTTTCTAGTATTGTGGAACATACTGTGAATGCTTTTCTGGTATTGTGGTACAGACTGTGAATTCTTTTCTGGTATTGTAGAACAGACTGTGATTGCTTTTCTGGTATTGTGGAACAGACTATGAATGCTTTTCTGATATTGTGGGACAGACTATGATGGCTTTTCTGGTATTGTGGAACAGACTGTAAATACTTTTCTGATATTGTGGAATAGACTATGAATGCTTTTCTGATATTGTTGTACAGACTTTATGGCTTTTCTGGTATTGTGGAACAGACTGTGAATGCTTTGTTGGTATTGTGGAACAGACTGTGAATGCTTTTCTGGTATTGTGGAACAGACTGTGAATGCTTTTCCGGATTTTGGAACAGCAGAATGCTTTTCTGGTATTGTGAAACAGACTGTGAATGTTTTTCTGGTATTGTGGAACAGACTGTGAATGCTTTTCTGGTATTGTTGACAGAATGTCAATGTTTTCTTGTTATTGTGGAACAGACTGTGAATGCTTTCTGATATTGTAGACAAACAGACTGTGAATGCTTTTCTGATATTGTGAAACAGACTGAATGCTTTTCTGATATTGTGGGACAGACTTTGATGGCTTTTCTGGTATTGTGGAACAGACTGTAAATGCTTTTCTGATATTGTGGAACAGACTGTGAATGCTTTTCTGATATTCTGGGACAGAACATAGTTTTTTTTTGGTAGTGTGGAAAATACTGTGAATACTTTTCTGGTATTGTGGTACAGACTGTGAATGCTTTGCTGTTATTGTGGAACAGACTGTGAATGCTTTTCTGGTATTTTGGAACAGACAGAATGCTTTTCTGGTATTGTGAAACAGACTGTTAATGCCTTTCTGGTATTGTTGAACAGACTGTGAATGCTTTTCTGGTATTGTGGACAGACTGTGAATGTTTTCCTACTATTGTGGAACAGACAGTGAATGCTTTCTGGTATTGTGGACAAATTGTGAATGCTTTTCTGGTATTGTGGACAGACTGTGAATGCTTTTCTGGATTCCGGAACAGACTGTGAATGCTTTTCTGATATTGTGGAACATACTGTGACTGCTTTTCTGATATTGTGGGACAGACTATATGGCTTTTCTGATATTGTGGAACAGACTGTGAATGCTTTTCTGGATTGCGGAACAGACGGTAAATGCTTTTCTGATATTGTGGAACAGACTGTGAATGCTTTTCTGATATTGTGGGACAGTTTATATGGCTTTTCTGGTATTGCGGAACAGACGGTGAATGCTTTTCTGGTATTGTGGAACAGACTGTGAATGCTTTTCTGATATTGTGGAACAGACTGTGAATGCTTTTCTGATATTGTTTGACAGACTATGATGGCTTTTCTCGTATTGTGGAACAGACTGTAAATGCTTTTCTGATATTGTGGAACAGACTGTGAATGCTTTTCTGATATTGTGGGACAGACTATATGGCTTTTCTGGTATTGTGGAGCAGACTGTGAATGCTTTTTTGGTATTGTGGTACATACTGTGAATGCTTTTCTGGTATTGTGGAACAGACTGTGAATGCTTTTCTGGTATTGTGGGACATACTCTTAATGCTTTTCTGGTATTGTGGATAGACGGGAAATGCTTTTCTGGTATTGTGGAACAGACTGTGAATGTTTTTATGGTATTGTGGGACAGACTGTGAATGCTTCTCTGTTATTTAGTACAGACTGTGAATGTTTTTCTTGATTGTGGAACAGACTGTGAATGCTTTCTGGTATTGTGAAACAGACTGAATGCTTTTCTGGTATTTTGGTACAGACTGTGAACGCTTTTCTGGTATTGTGGAACAGACTGTGAACGTTTTTCTGGTATTGTGGTAAAGACTGTGAATGCTTTTCTGGTATTGTGGGACATACTGTGAATGCTTTACTGGTATTGTGGACAGACGGGAAATGCTTTTCTGGAGTGTGGAACAGACTGTGAATGTTTTTATGGTATTGTGGGACAGACTGTGAATGATTTTCTGTTATTTAGTACAGACTGTGAATGTTTTTCTTGATTGTGGAACAGACTGTGAATGCTTTCTGGTATTGTGAAACAGACTGAATGCTTTTCTGGTATTTTGGTACAGACTGTGAACGCTTTTCTGGTAATGTGGAACAGACTGTGAACGTTTTTCTGGTATTGTGGTACATATTGTGAATGCTTTTCTGGTATTGTGGACAGACTGTGAACGCTTTTCTGGTATTGTGGAACAGACTGTGAATGCTTTACTGGTAATGTGGACAGAATGTGAATGTTTTCCTGGTATTGTGGAACAGACTGTGAATGTTTTCTGGTATTGCTGACAGACTGTGAATATTTTCTGGATTGCGGAATAGACTGTGAATGCTTTTGTAGTATTGTGGACAGACTGTCAATGCTTTTATGGTATTTTGGTACTGACTGTGAATGCTTTTTCTGGTATTGTGGAACAGACCATACTGTTAATGCTTTTCTGGTATTGTGGCACAGACTGTGAATGCTTTTCTGGTATTGTGGAGCATACTGTGATGCTTTTCTGTATTGTAAAACAGACTGTGAATGCTTTTCTGCTATTGTGGAACAGACTGTGAATGCTTTTCTGGAATTGTGGACAGAATGTCAATGTTTTCCTGGTATTGTGGAACAGACTGTGAATGTTTTCTGGTATTATGGACATACTGTGAATGCTTTTCTGGTATTGTGTACAGACTGTGAATATTTTTTGGATTGCGGAATAGACTGTGAATGCTTTTCTAGTAATGTGGACAGACTGTCAATGCTTTTCTGGTATTGTGGTACTGACTGTGAATGCTTTTCTGGTATTTTGGAACAGACCATACTGTTAATGCTTTTCTGGTATTGTGGCACAGACTGTGAATGCTTATCTGGTATTGTGGAACATACTGTGAATGCTTTTCTGGTAATGTGGTACAGACTGTGAATGCTTTTCCGGTATTGTGGAACAGACTGTGAATGCTTTTCTGGTATTGTGGAATAGACTGTAAATGCTTTTCTGATATTGTGGGACAGACTATGATGGCTTTTCTGGTATTATGGAACAGTCTGTAAATGCTTTTCTAATATTGTGGAACAGACTATGAATGCTTTTCTGATAGTGTTGGACAGACTATATGGCTTTTCTGGTATTGTGGAACAGACTGTGAATGCTTTGTTGGTATTGTGGTACATACTGTGAATGCATTTCTGGTATTGTGGTACATACTGTGAATGCTTTTCTGGTATTGTGGAACAGACTGTGAATGCTTTTCTGGTATTGTAGAACAGACTGTGAATGCTTTTCCGGATTGTGGAACAGACAGAATGCTTTTCTGGTATTGTGAAACAGACTGTGAATGCTTTTCTGGTATGAGGAACAGACTGTGAATGCTTTTCTGGTATTGTGGACAGACAGTGAATGTTTGACTGGTATTTTGGAACATACTGTGAATGCTTTCTGATATTGTAGACAAACAGACTGTGAATGCTTTTTTGATATTGTGAAACAGACTGAATGCTTTTCTGATATTGTGGGACAGACTATGATGGCTTTTCTTGTATTGTGGAACAGACTGTAGATGCTTTTCTGATATTGTGGAACAGACTGTGAATGCTTTTCTGATATTGTGGACAGGCTGTAAATGCTTTTCTGGTATTGTGTTACAGACTGTGAATGCTTTTCTGGTATCGCCAAGCAGACTGTGAATGCTTCTTTGGTATTATGGAACAGACTGTTAATAATTTTCTGGTATTGTGGAACAGACTGTGAATTCGTTTCTGTTATTGTGGAACAGACTGTAAATTCTTTTCTGGTATTTTGGAACATACTGTGAATTCTTTTCTGGTATTGTGGAACAGGCTATGAATGCTTTTCTGGTATTGTAGACGGACTGTGAATGCTTTTCTGGTACTGTGGAACAGACTGTGAACGCTTTCCTGGTATTGTGGTACAGACTGTGAACGCTTTTCTGGTATTGTGCAACAGACTGTGAACGCTTTTCTGGTATTGTGGTACATACTGTGAATGATTTTCTGGTATTGTGGACATGCTGTGAATGCTTTTCTTGATTGTGGAACAGACTGTGAATGCTTTTCTGGTATTGTGGAACAGACTGTAAATGCTTTTCTGATATTGTGGTACAGACTATGGTGTCTTTTCTGGTGTTGTTGTACATACTGTGAATACTTTTCTGGTATTATGGTACAGACTGTGAATGCTTTTCTGGTATTGTGGTACAGACTGTGATTGCTTTTCTGGTATCGTCTAACAGACTGTGAATGCTTTTTGGATATTGTGGGACAGACTATGGTGGCTTTTCTGGTATTATGGAACAGACTGTTAATGATTTTCTGGTATTGCGGTACAGACTGTGAATGCTTTTCTGTTATTGTGGAACAGACTGTAAATTCTTTTCTGGTATCGTGGAACAGACCGTGTATGCTTTTTATGGTATTTTGGAACAGACTATGAATGCTTTTCTGATATTGTGGGACAGATTATGGTGGCTTTTCTGTATTGTGTTACAGACTGTGAATGCTTTTCGGGTATCGTGGAACAGACTATGAATGCTTTTCAGTTATTGTGGGACATACTATGACGACTTTACTGGTATCGTGTAGTAATGCAATATACTAATTTAATATTATCATTCAAGGATTTTGCTTTCCTTTGCAGTGAATTTCTTTGCTTTCTTGCTGTTAATAATTAAAAAAACAATCCTGTTGTTTTGAATGTGTTTGTGAAAGTAATTACAGTACAAATGAACTGATTAAGTTTAAGTTTCCATGTTTGTTTATGTTAAATAAATATGTACCATTATTACTTACTAGTTGTAAATTATTAACCTTTCCTGTCAGTTCTGATGTAGTATGTATTTGTGCTTTAAGCGTTATTTCAACAGCCGTCTGTCTGATTTCAACATCATCATGTCTCTCACTCAGTTTTTGGATCGACTTATTCATTACTTCAGACTTCTGATCTTGCAGAGATTTGAGTACTTCTTGTGTCTTTTTCTCCTCATCACGATGACTTTCCAGTTCAGCCATGACTTCTGCTTGTTTAGTTTCAATGGCTTCTATAGCTTCTTGCTTCTTTTCATTGATAGCATTTAGAGCTGTTCTACGAATATCCAGTTCTTCTTCGGAAGTAATAATAAATGTTCCATCTTTTAACTGAAAACAGATTTTTAAATGCATGAATTTTGGACACTGACCTTTTTCACATTTGCACACTTCAAAACCAGCCATACACCTACAACATATATTTCTTGAAAATGTTTTTTTTTGTGTTACTTCGTGAGAAATTGCAATTTATATAATGTTGTTCCATTATTAACATACTTAGATGATTTGTTAAATGATATATCAAATCTCGCTTCAAAATAAGGACACATTTTGAAATTTTAAATGTTGAACTAATTAGCGTAACACTAGATGAGTAATAAATAAATTGATTTCCTTCTGGTTTTACCTGTTTCAGTTTATCAATGGCATTTTTTGCATTTGTGTCATACATTAATTTCCCTTTGTCTTGCAAAAGGGCAATCATGTCATCAACACATTCTGCCAGTTCATCCTTTGTCAGCTCCAGTGTTGCTGAATGGAAGACATCATTTCTTGTGTCCAGAAGCTGTAAAATATACATTGTAATATATGTATAAGCTTGAGTTAATTTCATAGTGCTTCAACCTGAAATGAGCCTTGTTCCTCCCTTCTAATAGACCCGGTTAAGGTTGTGGGTAAATGCTGTACCGTACCGTACTGTACATTCCATACTATAACGGAAACTATCAGAAATGGCAGGTGCTTTGTTACGGAGATTATTGTGTCTAATGGTCATACTACACCAATTCTTTTTCCATAGGCCTACCTTATAGCTCTAAGCTCTGTACTGAGTTCCCTAATAAAGGAAGCTATGTTTTTTATTACTTGTTTTGAAAGACCTATCTTAGTTTTATAAAAAAAACATACATAAGCATATCATACGTTGGGTATGTTTGAAAAAGCTGTTTGGGTCGGATGGTGCTGACCCACCTCCTTGCATGTAGAAACATGAGGAAAATGTAAAATATACTTTTCCTATATAACTCTATGTAAACCTTGGGTCACCATGGCAATCATTTTGATTATTCGATGATAGACACACATTTGATAGAGGCCAACGCAAGGAACATGTATATGATATTTCACTGGAATGGATTAGGTGGTTTCCGAGGAGATGTCGTTTGAAATGTCCTTAAATTTTACTATGTTTTAAAACAAATCTGAGAGGGACTATCCCAATTATCATAGTGATTAAGTTTCATCAAAATCCTTTAAGCGGTTTCAGAGAAAATGTCATTTTCAACCTTTTCCTATATAACTCTATGTAAACTTTGGTTTGCCGTGGCGGCCATTTTGATTATTCGACGATAACGAAAAACACAAACTTGATAGAGGCCAACTCAAGCAACATATTTAGGGTATTTCACAATAATGGAATAAGTGGTTTCGGAGGAGATGTCGTTTAAAATGTCCTTAAATTTGACCTAGTTTTAGCTATGGTGGCCATCGATGATGAATGACGGCCATGAAAAACACAAATCTGAGAGAGGCCCTCCCAAGTAACATTGTGATGAAGTTTCATCAAATCCTTCAAGCGGTTTCAGAGGAGATGTCGATTTTATAAAATTGCTAACAGACAGACGGACAGACGGACGACGGAGAAAAGTGATCGCATAAGCTCGCCTGGCCTTTGGCCAGTAGAGCTAAAAAAAATACAAATTTGATAGAGGCCAACCCAAGGAACATGTATATAATATTTCACTGGAATGGATTAAGTGGTTTCGGAGATGTCGTTTGAAATCTCTTTAAATTTGACCTAATTTTATCCATGGTGGCCATTTTGGATGACTGAAGGAGGACTATCCCAAAGATCATTGTGATTAAGTTTCATTAAAATCCTTCAAGCGGTTTCAGAGATGTAATTTTTTAACTTTTCCTATATAACTCTATGTAAACTTTGGGCCGCCGTGACGGCCATTTTCAGGAGTCTCCTTGCCTCTCAACAGTGTTCCTTCCTCTCTCAGCACTCTTCATCCTTTTCGGCAGTCTCTATCCCTCTTAGCAGCATTCCATCCTCTTAGCATTCTCTCTCCTTTTCGGCAGTCTCCCTCCCTCTAAGCAGCCTCATTTCCTCCCCATCAGCAGTCTCCCTCCCTCTCACTAGTCTCCCTCTCTCTCAGCAGTATTCCATCCTCTAAGCACTCTTTCTCCCTCTTGGCAGTCTCCCCTTCTCAGCTGTCTCTTTCCCTCTCAGCAGTCTCCCTTCCCTTCCCACTCAGTCGGAGGGAGAATGCTGAGATGGGGACTGATGAGAGGAAGACTGCCACGAGGGATAGAGAGTGCTAAGAGGATAGAATACCGCTGAGAGTGGCAGTCTTCCTCTCATCAGTCCCCATCTCAGCATTCTCCCTCCTACACAAATCTTCCTCTTTCCCAGTACTCTCTTTCCCTTTCAGCAGTCTCCATCGCATCATTCTCTTCCAAACACGTCTTCCGCCCTCTCAACAGTCTCCCACACTCTCAGCAGTCTCCCTCCCTCTAAGCAGTCTCCATCCCTCACAGCAATCTACCACCCTCTCATCAGTCTCCCACCCTCTCAGCAGTCTACCACCCTATCAGCAGTCTCCCTCCCTCTCAGCAGACTCCAACTCATAATTCTCCTCCAAAAATGTCTTCCACCCTCTCAGCAGTCTCCTACCCTCCCAGCAGTCTCCCACCCTCCCAGCAGTCTTCCACCCTCCCAGCAGTCTTCCACCCTCCCAGCAGTCTTCCACCCTCTCAGCAGTCTCCTACCCTCCCAGCAGTCTTCCACCCTCTCAACAGTCTCCTACCCTCCCAGCAGTCTTCCACCCTCTCAGCAGTCTCCTACCCTCCCAGCAGTCTTCCACCCTCTCAGCAGTCTCCTACCCTCCCAGCAGTCTTCCACCCTCTCAGCAGTCTCCTACCCTCCCAGCAGTCTTCCACCCTCTCAGCAGTCTCCTACCCTCCCAGCAGTATTCCACCCTCTCAGCAGTCTCCTACCCTCCCAGCAGTCTTCCACCCTCTCAGCAGTCTCCTACCCTCCCAGCAGTCTTCCACCCTCTCAGCAGTCTCCTACCCTCCCAGCAGTCTTCCACCCTCTCAGCAGTCTCCCTCCCATTCAGCAGTCTTCCTTTCTCTCAGCAGTTTCCATCCCTCTCAGCATTCTCTCTCCCAGTTTTCTCCCTTTTATCCATCATTATCTTACTCCCTTTTCATCCTCCGTCACTCGAGCACTACCCACTATTTACATTCTTCTCATGGGGCTGGCGTGGCCCAATGGATAGCATGGTTGACATGAAACCAGATGACTCATTGTCAAACCTCACCGGAGCAACTGAGTTTTGTGTGTGTGTTCTAAGGCAATACCTGTTCTCGTTTGTGGCAGCATTTTCCTCCCTATCAGCCCTTTTCCTCTCTATAGTTATGCCTTCTCCCTCTCTCAGCAATCTCCCTTTTGCAGCAATATACCATGCCTTCTTTCATAAGTCTTCCCCCTCTCATCATTCTACCACTCACTCTGCACCCTCTTTCCCCAGCATTATCTTTCACAGTGTATATCCTCCCACTCTGCAATCTTATAAGGCTGTCTTGGCTTAATCGATAGCAGGGTGAACATGAAACCGGAGAACTTGGGTTCAAACCTCACCAGTATCACTGAGTTTTGGCTGTATGTTCTTAGACAAGACCTGGCCCCATATTCTCGAAATTTGCTCAGCTAAAATCTTATGCTCAAGCTGAAAATTACATATATTTATTTACATAACTTTTTTTATTGATTGGTTTTCTTCCCGAAACTTTCAGGACATTTGTAATTGATGATTATCTCGATTTGTGTAAAGTTTCAGGTCATTCCACTTACTTACCGTTTAGCAGTTTTCCTACCAGCAGTCTCAGTCACTCTAAACAGTCTCTCTAAGCAATCTGCCTCTATGCATTTCTCTTACCAGCAGTCTCCTTCCCTCTCAGCAGTCTTATTCCCTCTCAGTAGTCTCCATCGGCAATCTCCCTCTCAGCATTCTTTTTTCCTCAGCAGTTTCCCTTCCAGCATTTCTCTTATTCCAGCAGTCTCCTTCCCTCAAACTGTCTCAGCAGTCTCTCTCCCTCCAAGCAGTCTCCATCCCTTGAAACAGTCTTTCAGCAGTTTCCCTCCCCCTCAGACGTTTTGCAGTTTCACTCCCTCTCAACATTTTCTATCCTTCTCAGCAGCTTCCCTACGAGCATGTTACCCCTGTCTCAGCAGTCTCTCCCAATCTCATCAGTTTCCCTCCCTAAATGCAGTATCCCTGTCTCTGCAATCTTCCTCCCAGCATTTTCCATCCTCAGCAATCTCCCTACCTCTCGACTTTCTCTATCCGCAGTTTCCCTTCTCCTTATATGAATTTTATACGAATGCAGGATGTCAGTTCTACCCAAAAAAAAGTGAGTGGTATGCCTTCTTCGCTAAAAATTCCTCTCTGCAACCATCATCTGCATGAATTATCCCTTCCTCTCTTAGCGGTCTCTCTCGCTCTCTGCCATATCCATGGCTCAGCATTATTAACTCTAGCTAAGCAGTTTCATTCATCTTTGATTCCCCTCCCTCAGCATGCATCAATCATCTCAGCATTCCCCTCCCTCAGCATGCATCAATCATCTCAGCATTCCGCTCCCTCAGCATGCATCAATCACCTCAGCATTTACCTCCCTCAGCATGCATCAATCACCTCAGCATTCTCCCTCCCTCTAAGCAGTCTCATTTCCTCCCTCTCAGCAGTCTCCTTCCCTCGCAGTATTCTCCCTCTCTCTCAGCAGTTTTCCATCCTCTAAACACTCTCTCTCTCTCTCCTTCTGGCAGACTCCCTCCCTCGCAGCTGTCTCCTCCCCTCTCAGCATTCTCTCCCTCTCAGCAGTCTCCCTATCTCTCGGCAGTGTCCGCCCTCTCAACTCTACATCTCTCAGCACTCTTTCTCCTTCTAGGCAGTCTCCATCCCTCGCAGCAATATTCCATCCCTTTAGCACTCTCTCTCTCTCTCATTGGCAGTCTTGCTCCCTTTAAGTCTTATTTTCCCCCTCAGTAGTCTCTCTATCAGCAGTCTTCCTCGATCTCAGCAGTCTCCCTCCCTCTTAGCAGTCTCATTCCCTCTCCTCTCAGTATTTCCCCTTCTCGCAGCAGTATTCCATCCTCTTAGCACTCTCTCTTGCACTTGGCAGTCTCCTTCTCTCTCAGCAGTCTCCATCCCACTCAGTATTCTTTTTTCCTCAGCAGTTTCCCTTCCAGCATTTCCTTTATTCCAGCAGTCTTCTTCCCTCAAACTGTCTCAGCAGTCTCTCTCCCTCCAAGCAGTCTCCATTCCTGGAAACAGTCTTACAGCAGTTTCCCTGCCCCTCAGAAGTTTTGCAGTTTCACTCCCTCTCAACATTTTCTATCCTTCTCAGCACTCTCCGTCCCGCTCAGCAGCTTCCCTACGAGCATGTTACCCCTGTCTCAGCAGTCTCCCCCAATCTCATCAGTTTCTCTCCCTAAATGCAGTATCCCTGTCTCTGCAATCTTCCTCCCGGCATTTTCCCTCCTCAGCAATCTCCCTACCTCTCGACTTTCTCTCTCCGCAGTTTCCCTTCTCCTTATATGCATTTTTTACGAATGCAGGATGTCAGTTCTACACACGAAAAGTGAGTGGTATGCCTCCTTCGCTAAAAATTCCTCTCTGCAACCATCATCTGCATGCATTATCCCTTCCTCTCTTAGCGGTCTCTCTCGCTCTCTGCTATATCCATGGCTCAGCATTATTAACTCTAGCTAAGCAGTTTCAATCGTCTTTGATTCCCCTCCCTCAGCATGCATCAATCATCTCAGCATTCCCCTCCCTCAGCATGCATCAATCATTTCAGCATTCCGCTCCCTCAGCATGCATCAATCACCTCAGCATTTCCCTCCCTCAGCATGCATCAATCACCTCAGCATTCCACTCCCTCAGCGTGCACAAATCGTCTCAGCATTCCCCTTCCTCAGCATCCATCAATCATCTCAACATTCCCCCCCCCCTCAGCATGCATCAATCACCTCAGCGATCCCCTCCCTCAGCATGCATCAATCATCTCAGCATTCCCCTCCCTCAGCATGCATCAATCATCTCAGCATTCCCCTCCCTCAGCATGCATCAATCATCTCAGCATTCCCCTCCCTCAGCATGCATCAAACACCTCAGCATTCCCCTCCCTCAGCATGCATCATTCACCTCAGCATTACCCGCTCTCAGCATGCATCAATCACCTCAGCATTCCCCTCCCTCAGCATGCATCAATCATCTCAGCATTCCCCTCCCTCAGCATGCATCAATCATCTCAGCATTTCCCTCCCTCATCATGCATCAATCACCTCAGCATTCCCTCCCACAGCATGCACCAATCATCTCAGCGATCCCCTCCCTCAGCATGCTCACCCTTTAGCAGTCTCTCTCTCAACACTCTTCCTTAGTTAATTTACTCTAACATTTTATTAAAACTTCATATTGACTTTGCATGTGTCAGTGTTTAAGAAGGACACTCTTTAAGTATGTATACGTGTTAATTAATAGTCTAAATGTGATTTGAGCGTGAAGCATATTTAAATATTTACACTTGCCTTAGACACAAGATCTGCAGGTGGATTTATCACAAGATCGAGTCCTTTTTGCATATATGCGCAGTTTAATATGACTTTGAGTAGGCCACTGCAGTCAGTGTCTGCAGCAGACATCCTGTTTTCGTAGCTGCCCATAGGCAGGTAACACTTGGCAATCTCCCAGTGGTTTGTACACCATTTACGGGCATCACTATTTCTCAAAGTTGGGTTTGTGGAACAATGTTGGTTCTTTATCTTCTCACACAGACTGTTGCATATCCTATTTGGACATTTTTTCCTCGTCTTAACTGCATCGGCAGTTGTACATTCTGTACATTTGGCTTCTTTAGTCAGGCCATTTTCTCTACGGATTTGTGATAGAAAGTCATTTTGAAGTGATTTAAATTCATCGTCAAGAAATGTTTCTATTCCATCCTTAAGGTATTTAAAACTAAGCACCGCCTTCATCCAACTGTGGTAACGAGGTTTTGACAGCTGCTCTTCGTGTATCGACATTGCTTAGTCTTATAATCTGGTATGGGTTTTGTCCATCATGAGGCTTTTACAGTTTTTAGTTCTGTTATTTAAAAGAAAATGTTCAATTCATCTTTGGCTTTCTCAGTTGTCACTTCAATCTTTGCTTCGTGTTTTTGTTTACAGCTTGATAATACCTGTTCTCAGTTCATAAGACCTTCATAGAGATCTGTGCTGACATTCTTGTAAACTTGAATTTACCCTGTAAAATAATAAATGGAGTTATCTTCTTGTATGTTAATCCATATGCATGCACAATATGCTAAAGAAAGCAAAATGTTTAATGTTTGATGTTCTAGAAAAGTAGACATTCGTGTGGTAAATAACAAGAAAAACAAGCAAATTCAGTCAAGTATGAGTCACCTACCTGTGTAACAACCTATCGAAATCAAAATAGGGAAAAACAAAACAGACAACCATATTTGGCACTTGGTAAATGAAATGAAATGGTATTGCATGTCGCATCAAAACATCTTATTAGGTTATATTGGGACAGCAACCTAAGGGAGATGAAATGATGAAATGAATAATAAAGGTTCCATTCAGCCATTTCTCTGCCAGGGAACAATCATCCTAGGGGAAAGAGTATTTATGCACTTACCCACAATATTATTAAAGATCGAGTTTATGCGGACGGATAAACTGACGGACAGACACAATTTAGTATAAGAAATAATATCCCATACTTGAATTTTATAATAACTATCAGTCTTACTGTGACCTTGAAATTAAGGACATTTATGTTAGTTCGTGACACATTCGCCCGTGGTGGTGAACATTTGTGTATAGTAGTATCGGAATGGAACGATAGATGAAGAAGATAGTCCGGACATGAAATTATAGCAATAACCTTAAATGTCTTCGTATGACCTTTAACTTAAAAGTAAGGACCTGGATGTAGGTCGTTTTATGGTGGTGAACATAACATAAAACGTATAGGAATTTTTTTATAATATAGGGAAGCATTTGAAAAGTCTTCTTCGCTGAACTCTGATACTGTTGCAATCAGGTGTGCAATTGAGGGCAGTTAGTTATAGTGAAAGTTTTTGGATTTTTGAGTCCTCTACAATTAGATTAAGATTTAGCCATTGAAAACCTATGAGGCTGAAATAGTTTGAGAATGATTTGTGTAATGTACTTTAAATATCTTATAACAAATGATGTGGCATTGTTGGTCACACTTAGTGGGGGCATTGGTTTGTAATTTTATACAAGAGATTTGTGAGTCTGGGGATAAGGAACCTGCAGCCCCTGGTTACTAATGGTTGTGATTCAGGGGATGGTACCATGACCCCTGGTCATGTCTCCTGTGTACATGGCAGACACATCGGGATCACTTTGTCCGTCGTCTGTCGTCCGTCGTTCTTCACGCTTTAACATGCAACCTAACTTTGGCCATAACTTGGAAAGTATTCGACCTATGTTCATGAAACTTCACACACATGTTCATCTTACCTTAAGGACATTTTTTAGACATGTACAATAATAACTTTGACTTTCAATTTGGCAGAGTTGTGCCCCTTTTCATAAAATGTTAACCTGCAACCTAACCAAGCTCATAACTGGCCATAAGTTAAAAAGTGTTTGACCTGTGTTCATTGAACTTCACACACTTATTCACCATTCTCCAAGGAATGTGGTTACCAATGACCAATGACTGACTTTCATTTTGCCAGAGTTATTCCCCTTTACATAAACCATTAAGATACAACACAACCTGGCTGACATATTTACTTAGGTTATACACAGACCTAATAACAAATAGATTGAACACAATGACAATTATCTAAAGTTCACGTGGCACAGTGCGAAAATTTCACAAAATATTTTCCAACTTTAAACACACATATATTAAAGAGTTTTATAGATACAATTTTCATTCATGCCAAATCCCATCACACATTTAATATTCTTTCCAATGATAGCATTTTGCTTTTTCTTACATTTAGAGCAAAAAGGGAGTTTGATGGAAACTTTGACTATATCAAAACCTTGATTTTTAAGAGAAAAGCGAAAAAATATGACATTTTTAAATTTAAACATCTTTTTATACAATTTCTTATTTTGAAAATAAACATTACTTATTATAATCCCATTTTGCTATATACTATGAACTTTTGAATGTGTTCTCATATTAATCAGTGAATAATCGAGAGAGAAGATAGAAGGAAAAGTTAAGGTGCCAAGTGATATTTTGTTTACTTCCTTGGTTAAGATAGGAAGTTTTCTATCTGTTTATTAATATGTCTGTGGGTTATAGGTTTATACAATCATTCTTTATCAATTATTCAATACTGTTGACATGTTCAGTAACTCTGATTTTCATTTCGGCAGAGTTACATGTATATGGCACTTTACATAAAACTTTAACTGCAATCCAGATCATAACTTTGCAAAAATTGACCTATGGTCATGAACCTTTATATATTTCCTCCTTATCAATTATCCAATGCAGAGTTATGCATCTTTCCATAAACTTTAACAATTTAAAAACAATCTACTCCATAAATCATTAAAGATTGCACTCCATGTCGTCACACTTTATAGTTATAGTTAGATTGTACTTGGTGAGATAAGCAATTGGTAGGTGACACAAGTGTTCCATGGAACAACCTTCTAGTTTACTATCTTTGTGAGTCTGGGATAGGACCGTGGCCACAGGTTTGCTAATCGGTGTGAGACTGGGGATCATGACTGCATTATGTTTATTATATGAAACAACGCTGTGAGCATGTTAACTACTTTATTAAGACGGAAGCTATTTGGCGGCGCGTTGGGGGTAAACGACTGGCCAAAATGTTGGGGGTAAAAGACTGGTCATAAGATTGAAATTTCTGTATTGAAATTGGTGCTATGCCATAGGTCCATATAACAGTTACAACTATAAAACTTTTAACAGCTGTTTTACATCATAACCCAGCATATCAGGTTTCATAACTCTGTGCTGCTTTCTGCATAAGTTATGCCCCTTTTTTAACTTATTATATTGGTTAAGTTTTCTGTTAACGTCCACTTTTTAGCCTGTATGTTTTTGGAAAAAAAATACGACTTTTTGCCATCCCTTGATCGGCGTCTGCATATTTGGTTATGTTTTTTATGTTAAGGTGCACTTTTTTCAGTAACTATAACAGATACAGCTTTAAAACTCCGCTTGAGCAAGCTATTTCCTGACGCAGGCCATGCAATACTGGTTTCCACTTAGGAAAATCTCATGATCAGACCTACGTGGCACACACCTATGACAACAAGAGCTGTCTGAGAACAGCGCAGCTCGACTATTCGATTTTTCAGAGAATAATACATTATATAGCTAGTATATACCATCAGAAAACAAGGCTAAAACAATGTGGGGTGGGGTTGGGGATGGGGCTTGTATGGAAACTCGGGCGATATAAAATTATGTGAAATTTTATTCTTTTTATCTGTTTAATACAAACTTGCTGTCATTTTAAAGACATTTGTGGTCGAAAGGCAACTCGGGGATGGGAGCTGATATCTGGCAATTTGTTTTGTGTTCTCATTTCATTTTTTTTTTATTGATTCATCTGTGTAACTGAATTTAATCTAAATTGTTTAATATGTAAATGATTGCGTTCAAATTAAAATATCAATATCCAAATATAGGAAGATAAAATGAAAACAATTCCCCTCCACTTGTCCTCCATGTGAGGGGAGCCCATAAAGCAATGGGGTGGGGGTGAGGGTTGGGGGTGGGGGATGGGGTTGCATATCCAACATTCAACATAGCTATATATGTGTAAAAAATACAAAAACTTTAGTTTCGAGTGGGTGTGTGGGGGAGGGTGTGTGTGGAAGGGGGAGGGCAATATATATATATGTGTAAGAATTGACCAGAACAACACAGAAATATCTAAAAAAAAACCAGAAAAAAACACAAAAAAACGGGGTTTTAGTGGGGGTGAGTAGTATAGATACTAGCGGTTCCAGCGCAATTTCCCCTCGCGGGCCACAAACCCAAGCAACAGTTAAATATGCCAGCCATGGCTATTAACTCAAGCATGCCATCATTTACATAAAAAAAAATCTAAATGAAAGTCATGCTTAAGTCAAAAGCCCCAGGCACATATTATTAGTGGCTCAAGCAAACCCGCTCTGGGAAACTTCGCTGATACCGCTAGTATCTATACTACTAATCAGTCCGGCTGTCATTTTAATAACATAACATTTGCAACTCATTAAACAAAGTCAGACGGAACCGGGTAGTAGTCTCCATCATCGCTCTGCATATCATTTTTTACCATGGAGTATTTTATTTTTCTACACTTTGCTATTTTGTATTTTAGTTCAAGAAGCACTTCTGTGTTTTTAACCAACTCACGTTCATAATTATCCATTTCAAACAGCAACCATCTTTTTTTGCTGTGCATAAAATTATCACGAACTACTTCATATTCTACTTGGAGTTGCTTACCTCTCATCAATTCTCTTTTATATTTATCTTTTAAATGGTTAAGTTTTCTGCAAATCTTTTCTAATCTTTCTTGTTCCATTATATAATAATACTATATATCATTATTTTTAAACCTCTTATTTAATATGTTTAATATCCTTGAATGGAACCCCAGTATTAACATCTATCATACTCTATCATAGTATATTTTACTTGTATGCTAATGTATCTTGTCCATTATCTAGTATGTACCGTTTATCATCATAAGCTGATAAACTTTTTTTATTTATTGCATAGCTGCTTATGTTATGCTTTTGTGATCTAATGACTTTCATCTTATGGTGAGCTTCTGTTGCCGTAAACAAAATATTTTTGTAACCATCATGTGCTATCTGTTTTTTAACAACACACTTTTTAGCACCCTTACATTTCTTTGTACTAACCTCATTATCAAGTACATATGAATATAGTTTACTTCGCAGTCCAACAAATTCAACAATGGGTATTCCACAAGTTTCATCTTTCATCTTGCTGATAACCTTTTTATTATCATTAAAATGAAACTTACTTTTCGGATCATAATCACAATTATCAAACAGTTCTTTATCCTTGTAAAAGTCCGCATACACATCTTTTGTTTTTATTTCATAACACAAGGAATCGGTATCAGTAAATAATAACTTAACCTTTTTATTATATTTGCTTTTGATATAGTTGTAATGGAAATCATACATCAAATATTTTACAAGTCTAAAATACACATACCAACATAAACAGGACGATTTAAAACTAATCGTTCTTTTATTCTGTTTACAGCAAATAAATTTTCATTAAACATTTTACAAGAAATAATGAAGGTCTTGCTGCATATTTTAAGTTAACCTCCTCATCATGAGTCAATTTAACATTAATTCTTTTTCTCAAATTTTCCATAGTTTTACCAAAAACTGAATTGTTCGTCAGTTTGAAGAAATCCTTTTCAAAAGGATTTTTACCAGCTGTCCTCTTGGCAGTATTAAAGTCTATGTATGTATTCAACCACTCTGATTCGTCAAACTGTAGTATTCGATGTATTTGTGTCACCTTTAATCCAAGCGTTTTATACAATTCTAAGTTTCTAAAATGCACGACATACTTTTTTTTATTTTTCAACGTCGTAACAATAAATACTGATAAAGGTGATCGTTTGAGAGCAACAAACACAATTAAGAGAATAAAGCAGCAAACTCGGTTTTATTGAGTCTGTTCATGAGAAGTAATGAAAGAAGCAACACTTCTCACGCCCCGTAGCACCGGCTTAAGCGGTATTCTACTTCAAAGCCACCTATATTGGGCTCGTTGGTCCCAAAGGACCAGTAAAAAATAACACTACTGATTCGTAGCACGGGGAGACTTTTTACAGCCGCCACACTGCACTAAACGAACGCTAGTGTGAATGTCAATAAATACTGATAAAGGTGATCCTTTGAGAGCAACAAACACAATTAAGAAGTTTATTAACATTGCAATGTCCTAAATTCAACTTTTGTTTTAAATTTTTACAATAGTCTGACAACCACTCATCTTTGATATTTAAACTTTCCGGGCGAGAGGATAATCATTATGCAAGTCATGCAGTTTCTCAGGATACGTAATATCACACTCAACAATGTAATTTGATTTTCCTTTTTCAAACTTATCAACCCACTTGAAGTTGCCAGTAGGCAACAGATGACACATAGCCCACCCATACAAGTTATTAGCATCAAGATATATTATGTACTTGCTTTCTTTTTTCTTGTCATAGTGTTTCATATATTTATTGTTAGCCTGTGAATATCTGTTTGCAATATAACTCGTGCCGCCTCTTAATCCTTTTTCCACAAACAAATATTGATCAATATCAGTTATTAAATCAAGTTGGATACCAGTCATCTTAAGGCATGCATCCCAAGCTAAACCAGGACTACTGAAGTAATGGCGAGGATGTAATTTGTAATACTCAATACACATTTTTCTAAAGTTTTCAAAAACATCTGCCAGCAACTACACATTTTTCTTAAGATACAGGTCATGATATTCTCCCATATTTTTAATTTTAAATGTTTTCCATATTTTTTTAGCATGATCGTAATCTGCATCTGAAATGTGTTCATCATTTAATTGAGAATAAAAGCTATCTTTGCCGGGTAACTTAGTACCCTTGAAGCGTTCAAAACTGTTCATATAATCATAAGGATAAACGCCTTTTCTTTTTAGCAAGTCTAACTTTTTACCGCTATATTCTTGAGATATGTATTGAAACGACGGAACGTTTTTTACCAGATTATCTAATGATTGTGACATGAATTGGAAACTGTCAATAAACACTAAACTTTTTCCTAACATGAAAGCCATATACTTTTCCATGTTATTCGGTATAACTTTTATGTTTTTAACTTTCCGATGAGTTGCATTATGAAGTGAGAGCCATATCCTCTCAAGTTATGAAACACAACAGGTATTTTTCTAGTCAGCCTGAAATTAATATTACATATGTCATGAGCGCTTCCCCTATATTTTCCAGTTATATGGCAATGATCCCTGACTTTTCTGATGGAGTTTTTGTATGCCACTGTATAACCCGCGTCGCCTTTTTTGAGAGTTGTTACAAAACCATTACCGCAAATATGACATGATTTAGATTTTTGGAATCTGGCTTCTTCTTCTTGTGACATTACTAGGTCTTTTTTAAAGTTTGCATTCATAGTTTTCTTGCACCACTTTTCTTCTTCTATCATTTTTCTAAAAACTTGTAAACAGCATCAGGTCCTCTATATGTTACAACTGGTTTTGAATATTGATCATCATAACAACAAACATCCTTGTATCCATAACCACAATCAGTATGTTTTTGATATTCTTCTGTATGTAATTTCTTAGGATTATTTGATGCTGAAGATATACTTTCGGTTACTGCTTCAAAATCAGCATATATAACAAACGGAACCATTAGCTGTCTGTCGTAGTTTTTAAACTTAACTTTTTCATCTTTGTTTGGCATTTTTATTGCTTGTTTTCCGTTAAGTGAAAGACAATCAGACTCATGCTTTTTTAACACACGTTCTAATGTAAAGCACTGCAAGCATGTTTTACAAAAACATTTTTCCCCTCGTATGCTGTTTGACTAAATATTAATCTGTCAAAATCTTTTATCCACACGTAATGCTTTTTTTCTTCTTTGGTGATCAAAAGCATATCACAAGTTTTTTCTGTTTTATTTTTTGCTATGTGCAAAGGGTATACTTGATTATTTTCATATCCAAATATGTTAAAACAAATGTTGTTTTGTTTTTCTATTTTTGGGATTTGTTTGATAGTAACAGGTTATGTAATTCCTTTGTAATCAAGATCACCAATATGATTTTTGTACTTTGTTATTCTTTGAAGATCTTTTTTAACAGGAAATTTTTAAGCCAAATGACACCATCTAAAGCACTCGTTATCTTTTTCATTTTTTATATTTATTAATCCTTTATTAGCATTAGCAAGTTCTTTTGGTAAATCCAAATAAGAGCTACCTCGTAAAGGCTTATACTTTATTCGATTTATGTAATGTGCATCTAGTGATTCAATCACCCAACCACTTCCCTGCTGAAGCCAAGTTCCGACTCTTCTTACAATTTCTTCAAGTGCTTTATTTAACACCTCTACTATTTCATTTTCGGTTAATATTGTTGCCGCTTTAGAATTAAAGTAAGCTGTTCTGTATACGTTTACCCAATCTTTTCCTTTGTCTCCTGGTACTGTTTTTGATAAAGTAAGTTTTACATCAATGCTTAATTTAAATCCACCTGTTTTTCTTAGTTCTTTTTTAAGAAAGTTCACAACTCTTGATTGTGTTTTTTGTAGTTGGACGAGCGTTTCATTACTGACAACATTTACTTTAAAAACCTTGCTATACTGTTTTGGGGATGTTTCATTTTCTCGGATACTCATTATACAATATTACATGAGATTATTTATAAATAAAATAACATTTTTTTATTTAATATTTTCGCCCTCATCGGTAACCTCATAAACATGTTCACCGGTGTCCTCATTAGTAACCTTATCCAAGAGAGCATCTATTTCATTATCCAGAAGAATGTCTAAGTATTGTGGGCGTTTGCGGGTTTTCTGACTAGATGAAAGAGTAACGACGTCTCTGCGTTTCTATATCTAATTCTCAACTATCCACGTCTATATAAAAAAACTCGCGTCAATAACGTCACATGATAATAACATGAAATTGCGCTAAATCCCCGACAAGTATCTCCGAAAGCATTTTTCCTCAAGAACTCTATTATCTACCATCTGACTTATTTTTACATGATATTTGCAGTATCTATCAAAACCAACAGTTTTGAGATAACCTCCAGCTGCCAGTGATTTTATTTTTATCCTGTATTTGCAATAGTTTATAAACTCGTCTTTATCAAAAACTTCTGCATCAATCATTTCTTTTATCTTTTTAATAAACATTTCAAAGTCGTCGTAACATCCGATATCAGTATTAATCACATGAGGTTTTTCTAGATTGCTGATTAGATTATCTCTGAACAACTCAACATTTTCAGACATTACTTTTAATTGTGTTTCATTAAAAATCTTAATTTCTTTTTCTGCTAGATCTGTGAGAAGCTTTACAGCATCATTGCACTCAATCTCAGTTTTTATTGCCCAATCTTTTTTAAAAGCTGTAATATAATCTGACAATCGTTGCATGTGAACTGTCTCAAACTCTTTGATAAGTTCATTTGTCTTGGTTAAAAGAGCCTGCTCGTAAGCAGCTACTTTCTCATAAACCTTCTGTTCCTCTTCAATTTTTTTCTTTCTTCTTCCGCATAACTGTAAATACTCATATATTAAAGATTATATTATTTTAATCAACCATACAAAATAATTTCAATTCCTTGCTTAAGTAAAACATCATAGTAGGCAATAAAAAAATCTTTGTATAACTTTGGATGGCAACTGGTTGCCTCTGAAATGTGTTTTTTTACAAAAAGCACGCAGTTTGTTTATATCTCCTTTTTTATTTTCCATGACAGTTTTATGTTGTTTTACCATTGTTATAATTCTTTCTGTCAAATCTTGAAAGTTTGAAAAAATTAAAAGCTCTGCATCTAATTTACTCGCATCTTCAAAATTAATAGTGTTTGCATGTTCCGTTTGATCTTCTTTAAAGTTGTTGATTTCAATTTCTACTTGTTCCATTATAATATTACGTAAGAGAATATTTTTTAAGCCTTATTTAAATATATAATTCTATAGTATAATATAATGAATTGCAACTATTGTAAAAGAGTTTTAGATATAATTGATCCTCCTGGGATGTGCATAGATTGCATCTTATTTTACACAAGTAATAAAAAAAAACTTTGTAAATATTGTACTAAAACCAAACTATGCTATAAGTGTGCTTACGCATGTATAAATTGTAACGATACTTGTGTGGTTTTATGATAATGAACGTATTTGCCTTAATTGTGGCACTCACAATGGTTATAATCTCATTACAGGTTACAACTACAACCGAAAGAAAACTATTTACCACAGAAAGTATTATTTAGATAAATACCTGGTAACATATGCTTTGTCTTCTAAACATAGACAAAGATTTGAAGATTTGTTTTACGAAATTGTAAAGATTTTGGATAAGCTAGAAGGTCGAAAAAGATCAATCAAATTTGAATATATTTTTCAGAAAATATTTAAAATATTAAAAATAGAAAAAGAAACAAAACCGATTAAAACAAAATCAACCAGAGAAAAGTACGATAGGATATGAAAGCAAGTCAGAAAAGATTTACGACTGAATGCCATGACCGTTTAACTTGAATCTTTTCATATACATTTCCAGAGGTTCTGTGAAATTATCATTCTTTTGAATTTCTAATATTTTATTAAATATAATCCTAATTACCTCTTCATCATTTTCTAGTCCTGTTGTTGTTTGAACGTATGAAAGAAGTTGTTTAAAACTGCTATGATGCGTTTTTAACAAAGTCTTTTTTTCTGCTATTCTTGTTTTACTCACTAAAACAGCAACTACTGGAGGAACTGCGCCAACTACAGCCACGAAAACAGGAATTGCTGGAACTAATGCTAGGAGAGCACCACAACCAATTATCCCACTGGCAATCTGTACTGTTGTGTTTATAATACCACACAATTTATAACTGCGTCTGTATGCAGCTACAAGTCGCGTCAAGTGATCAATTAAGTCTTCTTTGGTTCTCATGTATAATTACAGTTAGACAATAATTTAATTAAAATATTTAGAAAATAGTTGCTCGTGTTCTTTGGGTGACATTTTACCTATTTTTAACAATTCGTCGATTATGCTAATACCTTTATTTATTATCTGTGGACTATTATTTTCTGATTCGATACTCCCACTTACTAACTCCAAAGCATTAACCAAATCATCAGGACTATTGTAATATTCAACATCAGCACAACCTCCTAAAATCTTTTTGAACTTTGAAGAACCTTTATGAATTGGTAAATCAGATAATTCTGTTAGTTCTTCAAAAACATTCTGAGACAGCTTTGAATAAGTTTTTCCATTGTTGTAACGTTTTGTTATCAAGTCTATAAAATCATCATCTCCCTTTAGGTCTAACACAACTGCTTCTCCTTGTTTGGCAATAAGTTTGTGATGACCAACAAGCTTGGGTAAATCAATTTGTAACATTCCATAGTGACCATCTTTGTCGACTTTGTAGGAATTTTTATTTTGTTGTAATCCTTTTCCTGAAAAAACAGGAGCATGCTTTTCCATACTTTTAAGTCTGTCTCTGTAATTCTGTAATCCGTCAGTCTCTCTTTGGAAAGCCTCTCTTTCTTGTTTAAGGTCATCCCTCTGCTCGGTATTTGTTGTTTTATTTATCCTTTTGGTTAGAGCGGCTTTAGAACCTCCGATATCCTTGAATGTTTTAGAAGCATCATTAATTGCTTTATCTCTATCACCTGTAATTAGTTTCGATGGTAATGGTAGATTATGTTTCTTTAGCACATCTGTATCAATTCCAGCATCTATATTTGCAGTATGTATTTCTGGCGCAGGCTCTGTTGTATCAATTCCAGCATCTATTTCTGACGTAGGCTCTGCTGTATCAAATAACTTATGCAATCCTCGGTATGCCTCATGTTCTTGTACTTCCTCGCCTATTGCTGCTGGAAGAGCGGCTAATTGCTGACTTATTTTCGGAAGAGAAGCTAACTGCTCGGTTAGCTGTTCTGACTGACTTTTCATTTCGCTAGTTATAGGTTGAAATATTTCTTTGTACAAATCACGGCTAGCTCATTTTTCTAGTGTTTTTTGGATAACTTTATGTTCATATTCTTTAACGAGCTCACTCGTTTTTCGCTTTTTATCTGCTAATTCTTTCAATTTTAACAAGGTCATATATAATATAAGGTTAGATTAAAATAAGATAAGTTAAGATAAATTAAACCAAGTTAAGATAACTTAATCAAGTATTATGAAGTGTTTTTTTCTTCTTTTTAGACGCAGGTTTAACTGCTTTTTAACTCTAGGTTTAACTGCTTTCTTAACTGCAGGTTTAACTGCTTTCTTAACTGCAGGTTTAACTGCTTTCTTAACTGCGGTTTAACTGCTTTTTTAACCGCAGGTTCAACTGCTTTTTTGATTGCAGGCTTGACCTCTTTTTTAACTGCTTTTTCAACTGCAGTCTTAACTACATTTTGCATTCCGTAATATCTAACTTGATTAGCCTTAAAACATTCTGCTTCTGTTCCAAGGCGTTTACCACGGGGGATTTGATTTATTCCACAGTATGCTTTTGACATATATAATAGTTAGATAATATCACTATTATCCAAGTATTATTATAATAGAAATTCCAAACTATGATGTGAAGACAGACAACAGTAATTTCAAGAAGATATATAACTTCATGCCGGACTGTTGTTTTAGAATGTTAATTTTTAGAATGTTAATTTGTGGTCATTCAGGATCTGGCAAGACAAACACATTAGTTCATATGTTGCTGAAACCTTTAGTTTACTATGACAAGATTTATTTGTTTGCTAAAAACTTGGAGCAGTCTAAGTATCAGGTCTTATCACAAAAACTTGAAAAGATAGCAAAAAATAATAAAATTCCGGTTGAAGACATACTAGAATGTTCTAATGATGAAGTTATCCCTGTGAATGATTTGGATTCTGATACTCAAAAGATAGCTATTTTTGATGATTATGTTTGTGAACGCAATCAAAACAATATTATGAATTATTTCATCCAGGGAAGACACAAAAATTGTTGTGTAATTTATTTATCTCAATCTTATTACAAAACTCTCAAAGATATTCGGCTAAATTGCTCTCATTACCTCTTCTTTGCAACTCCGGTTAATCGCGAGCTGGGTATGCTTTCCAAAGAACAAGATGTCAGCAAAGATCAGTATAAAAAAGCAACTGACAAACAGTACGACTTTCTGTATCTGGATCGACCGAGGAAGTTAGTCAAAAGAAACTTTATCGCTGAAATTTAATGTAATATATATTATATAATTTGGCTTTTTAACGATCTTGGCGACGAAGTTATTACTGGCAGCGTCAATATTACACATTTTGGTATTGTGCTGTCTGAGTATGTAAAACAAAATCTTCTGGTTAATTATCTTAACAAAGGCAGAAACCAGGAAAATCTTTTGAGAAGTGAGCTTAACATGGATAAAAATAAAATTACCAATGTTGGTAATCCAGATAAAGCAGATGATGCAGCAAGAAAGCAATTTACTGTAAGAAGAGTAGTAAAACTCATACGTGATTATAATATTGATAAAATTCCAGATATGATGAACAATTTGACAACAGGTGTTGATGATAAACTTAGTCAAATACAAACAAAGTAACAAGCAAACCGTGAGAAAATGATTGAAATTCAAAACGGATTGAAAGATGAAATAAAACTTTTGGGTGATGCTTTAAAAGTGTTAGAAAAGAAAGAAGATGGATTGGAAGAGAGTGAAAACTACAATAAATTAAGTGAACAAATAAGAACTGGTGTTCAAAATATTAATACACGGATTGGAGAAATCAATAAATAAATGGTTGATAACAATGAACTAGAAACCGCTATTGCTGATGCTTCAAAACAAATGAGAACTGTTTTTACTACCGAAATAACTCAAATTAAAATATTAAATGAGCAGATAAACACTAACGTTGCTGATATCGGTAAAGAGTTTGATGACATCAAAAAGAAAATGGTTGACGGTAAGTCGCTGGTGACTGCTTTGAGCAAACTGGTTGACACTGATAAACTTAACACTGCTATTGATGACGCTTCAAAGCAATTGAAAGCTGCTCAGGATGAAAAGAGCAAAGCTTTTGATGGTGAAATAGCTTCAATGAAACAGTTTAATCAAAAGTCTGATAGTCGACACTCAGCAATTCTTGGTATAATTGATGAGTTTAGAGCAAAAGTAGAATTTTTAAGCCGGATTCTAATTTTTGAAGCTACAATAGACGGAATAAGTATTATTCAAGATAATGATGATAGTCGTATTAATTTTGTGTCATACCCGACACGAAAACCACTTCAAAGAATCATTCGTACAAATATTCTAGAAGCGTTTACTTTTGTAAGCAATCCGCTTATAAATGCTGCAGAATATTTTCATGTGGGTGGTATTACAGGGCCTTTCATTGATAAATCTGGACGTTATATATTTGAAATAGACTTTACTTATATAGGAGGAAACGTAATACATTTTCGTCTTGGTAATAATAATCAGGAAAAGTTATTATATCCAAAGCTAGAAAATGTCAAACGAATACTAAAAGAAACATTTGAACTATTTCTCACAGAAGAAAAAACATTAAGTCCCAAACCAGTCATACAGAAGGACACTACTCAAGTTTTAAACTGTTTTATTTAAGTGATTCATTTTATCTACTAATATGTATAATGGAACAAAAAATTGTATTATCATCAGAAAAAGCGTCAATAATTCATAGCTCAAATACACCGAGTAATTTTACAACCTGTCCCGATAAGAATTGAGCTTGATTTATCAAGTTTCAAATGTTTGGTTACCATCCATAATTACTTTATGCTTGATTTAAGAGAAACAAACTTTCACACCTTAATCGGGTTTGACAAAAAAAGAAATATAAAAAGATCGGACAGGGAAAGAAGCGTTCAAGGAGGACAGTAAACCACAAAACACAGAAACAAACACGCAAACAGACAAACAAGAAGGCAAAATCAATAATAAATGCAAACGACATCACAAACACAAAAAGGGTTGACAATAGGGCTACCGCCTTGGAACGGTCAGTGGCAAAGTAGGCCACTGGGGGTTTAAACCGGTTCTAGGGTGCACCAAACCTCACACTTACCCTACTGTCATCCCATTAAAACAGGACAGTGTAAATAAAGAAATCCCCGCCATGATCTAATCTCTAACCAACAAGGCAGCATCAATAGGCAATATAAGTAAAACACAAATATGCTCGTGTAAATATAATACAAAAAAACAATAGTCTAGAAAGCCACAATGAAGGTACTCAGTGACTTTGCAGAAGCCAGAGCAGTAAGAGAATAAACCATTAAGGGCACGACAAGAAATATCATGGAAAAACATCAAACGCCACCGTCCCAATGGGCTTTAGGTAGGCATCATCATAGGGTCCACAGCCTGTCCTGTCATCGTACAATTAAAGAGGAAAGCATAGTGGCGAACTGTAAAAGGGTCCACCACCAAGCATGCAGTACGTTGCAAAATGATATGGTCATAACCTCTTTTGATAAAACTTTTTAACAAGTTTAACAAATATAGTATGAAAGTGATCATGACCTAGAATCTTACGAAGTTTATAAATCACATCACCATAGAAGTCAGGTTGTAATAGTCCTTGTCGCAGAAGAGTCCGTAAATTACTTTTATATTTGGAAAGAAGATCATGGTTACGATAATAAAAGTTTGCAAAGGTTTTACGAAGTTTATGGTAACGGTAACCCTGATTGAGTAACTTTTTAGTTATACAAAGATAACGAATATTAAAGTCCTCAACTCGAGTACAAGCTCTAGAAAAACGAATAAGTTGAGACACATATACCCCATAAGAAGTTGCTCGGGGAACATCCCCTTCCAAGTGGGGATAATTAACAATGTCAAAATTAAAATCATCTCTTTTGTCATAGATTTTGCTAATTATTTTACCATTTTCAATCGAGAGATCTAAATCAAGAAAAGAAGCATTATTATCAGATATATTAGCTTTGTTAAGCTGAAGTTCTTTAGGATAAAAATAATTAACCATAGTTGGAAAGAAAGGGTTGTCAATGTTCAATATGTCATCCAGATACCGAGAGGTATCACTAAAGGCTTCAATAACATCTGCCTGGGTATCTGGTGAAAGACTCAACATGAAATCCCTTTCATAGCAAAATAAGAACAAATCTGCGACAAGTGATGCACAGTTCGTACCCATAGGGATACCATCAATTTGTCTATAAACGGTGGTTCCATACCTGACTAAAATATTATCTAATAGGAAGATGAGTGCTTCACAAACTTCATAGCAAGTCCACATAGTATAATTGTCAAAACTGCCGTTAGTAAAAAACGCTTTTATATTATTACATGCCAAAAATGTAGTATTTTCTCTAGCAAATGTTTTTTGAATAAGAGAAATTAGCTTGTCTTTAATAAGGTGATGTGGTAAGATTGTATATAGTGTAGAGAAGTCATAAGCGCTTATTGATGAAACTTGACCTTTCTTGAACATTTTATCAAGAACGTCTCCTGAATTTTTTATAGACCAAAATAAATTAATCCCAGAGGTTTCATAAGTTTTATCACAATATAGTTTAACGTGATATTTAACGGCAGTAAGACAAGAAGTTAAAAGTTTGGAGATGTTTGTTGTGGTGCAGGCACTAGAATTCGAAATAAAGCGAGCCTTATATGGATTTTTATGTAATTTAGGAATCCAGTACATAGTAGGCAGTTTATTTTGCTTATCGTTTACACCAGCCTTGAAAGTAGTGCACCGAGTGATATGTGCGGAAACAACATCATCCTCGGTAGAATTAACTGGAGTATACGAATTGGTGCTGCCGAGTTCCAGAGATAACACATTGACGTAATGTAGGCGTCAAACAATAATTACATTATTAGCTGCTTTATCTGCAGGAACTAAAACAAATTTATTATGAAATTCCTGAATTCCCGATTTTAAATTACGAAAGGAAAACCTAGGTCTCGGAGGAAGTAAAGAGGGGTTAGCATTATAAAAGTTAATACGTGTATCTATAATTTTCAGAATTGACTTTTTCCAAGTAGAAAGTGAGTTTGGGTCCGCATGTTCTCTACGACACCATTTGATACTAAAATCTTCAATGGAGTGGGCGATCTGGGCACGACAGGCATTAAAATCAATAGTTGAAGGTAATCTATATTTAGGACCTTTCGAAAACAAATGCCGAAAGATGCAGTTATCAGAGAAACTAAATTTGGAACTGTAACACCAAACATAACAAATTCTATCGATACGTTGTATATCCACTGTGATTTGATAATTATTTCTATTGTTGATGGATCATACGGGGATGTAATTTATGAAATAAGTACAGCTGATCTAACGAGATCATATCCGTTCAAAGAAGAACCGATAAGAGTCGGGTTCTGTGAAGTAAACAAAACAATCATTAACAGTATTGATATTTACATAACCGATTTCTCCGGTATAATTATTAATCTTAATGGTGTCCACACATCATTTCGATTTGTTTTGAAGGAATTAATGTAACTTAAGTTATAT
The DNA here is from genome assembly GCA_037043455.1 of Cyrtodaria siliqua. Classification (NCBI taxonomy): domain Eukaryota; kingdom Metazoa; phylum Mollusca; class Bivalvia; order Adapedonta; family Hiatellidae; genus Cyrtodaria; species Cyrtodaria siliqua. Next base: position 91,649 of record JAWPHD010005080.1, read on the forward strand.
GGCATGTTTAAAAAAAGTTTATGACACAAGTACGGGAACATATACTCAAGTTGACCGATTAACTGGAGCTGGCATATTTGACATTTTTTCAAAAGTCGGATCAAAGATATTCAGTGAGTCTGTAAAAACAGCAGGTAAAAAGGCATTAGAAACTGCTGGAAAACAAATCATAGAGAGTGGTTCTAAAAAACTTGGAGATGAAGTAGGAAAAATGGCTGCTGATAAATTAGTTTCAGTTATAAAACCTAAACCAAAAGGTGAGATAATTTTAAAAGAACTTACAAAGGCTGATAACAAAAAAGAAGAGTAGCTGAAGATGAGGTAAATGCAAACATTAATAGTTTACTATCCGGAAGGGGAATTTGTACAAGAATTAATCGATTAATTAATAAAAAATAATCTAATTACTAGTATATATAGATGTTTTGAAGTAATCAATATAATAATAGATATGAACACGTACCTATTCAGTTAGATACTCCCGTAACACAACAGGAAATGCTACCAGGCAAATGAAAAGTGGTTATCAGTTTACAATAAATGATAGAAGTTCTTACTTTGATTGGTATAATGCATATTTTGAAAACGTTTTTCAAGTAAACAAAGTTGCTGATGGAGCCGCTTTTGCAGATGCTGACAGAATTGCTTTAATTAACGATGCAGCTTCATTGATTGATCAAATGAAAGTAAAGCAAAATGGAAAAAAATAGTGTATGATGGAAATATTCTTCACAGATTTGTTAATATCAAAAGCTTGCTTGAAATTTCTGACGATTATTTAAAGACAACCGGAACAAACGAATACTTTTATTTAGATAATACGACTGCTGCAGAATCTCGAGATGATCAAGCTGGTTAAAACCCGGGATTTACTAATCTTCATGCTTTAATCATAACTAATAAAAAAGTTGACTCTATAATTCCATTAAACAAATATTCCTTCTTTGGAGGTTTGGAAACAAACATGCTTCTTCCTGGTCAAATTCAAATTAGCTTGCAACTGACAAATGATAATGTGCTAATTGGTGGTGGTGATGATGGTAGAGTAGTTATTAATAAATTAGGTTTGTGGATACCCAGAATGATATTTAACTCAGACGATTTAAGTTATGTAATAATAAATCATATGACATCAACACGATGGACTTACCTTCGTGAAATGATACAAGAAAGCGGAAGTTCTCAACTAACTGAATCCGTATTTAGAATAACGGCTGGTGTTAAAAATCCCAAACATGTGTTTGTGTATTTGCAAAGGTCAGACAAGAGTTCTCACCAAGAGCGAAGTCCTCACCTTTTGGATACTTTTCGTCTAAATGCTGGTGATGCTGCTTCTTATTTGCAAACAGCCAGATTGGAAGTTGGAAATGGAGTTTATTATCCAGAAACTGAATACAGTTATGATAATATTATAAGAATATTCAGAGATGTTATAAATTATTCTTACAAACAAAATGATAAAAACACTGGAACTTTACTCAATACGAGTAATTTTAAAAATCTCTTCGGAATGATATATTTCGATTTAGGTTACAAGGGAAATGAGGTCAGTGTTGATCCAAAACAACTGAATTTGAGATATAGATTAAATATAGCTCCAGGAGCTCCTTATAAAGCTTATGCTCTGGTTCTTTATGAGGAAGATGTTGTTATTGATAATGTTGGAAATGAACTAGTTATTGTTTAATCTAACGTATAATATATATGACTTACGTAAATTATTCAGTAAATTTAACAGATGGACAAAAACAGAGTTTAGGGGGTGGGCTTATGAGGATAAGAGTGAATTAACACTCAGGTTAAAAAATAACTAACTAACTGGGAATTTCCCCTTGTCGCTGACAGCTACTCAGATTAACAATATTAACAAAGCTAAATCTGGTGGACGGGGATTAGACGTAAATATATCAAAATCACAAATGAGGTCTCAGTCTAAAAATGGAGACTTTTTAGGTGCATTAGCTGGTTTGTTAACTAAAACAATTTTACCAACAGTTGCTAAATTTGCTCCAAAGATATTAGGACCTCTAGCAACAGGGGCACTTAGTGATCTGGAAGTACTGGAATTTGTAAAATATTTGGAAATGGAATGGTAACTGTTCCTGCTGATAAAAAACAAACACTTTTAAAATCAAATAAATTAACAGCTGCGCAAAAAAATAAAATAGCAAAGTCAAAAGGTTGCTGCACGATTAAACTAACAAAAAAACAACTGCAAGACGTACTGGCATGTGCTTCTAGTAATAAAACGGTAACTGCTCCCAGTGATAAAAAACAGCAAGACGTAACGGCAACTGTTCCTAGTGATAAAAAACAAAAACTTCTAAAATCAAATAAATTAACACTTGCACAAAGAAACAAGATAGCAAAGTCAAAAGGTCGCTGCCCTGTTAAACTACCTAAAAAACAACAGCAGGACGGAGTATTTCTTGGGCTTCTTGCATCACTAGGAATTCCATTGATTGAATCTCTTATTAGTGGTTTAACTGGAAAAGGTTTGCAAGTAAATAGAAGAGGACAAGGTTTGCAAGTAGACTCACAAATTAGGCCATACAGAAGCATCCCATTTGTAAAAAAATAATTAAATTTTAAAAATGAACATATCTCTAACTTGGATATAATGAAAGGTATACAGAAATTCAGTGGGGTGTACAGCAAAAACAAATTACCGACAACACAAAATAAACAAATATCTGCTATTATTAATCTTGATGATCATATTGGACCTGGCACGCACTGGACTTGTTACTACGATAATTATTACTTCGATCCGTTTGGCCTGAGCTCACCAAAAGAAGTTTTAGCGTACATACCTAATATAAAATACAACACCATTCAATACCAAGATAAAACAAGTGTCTTGTGCGGATATTTATGCCTATTCTTCATTAAAAAGTTACAAGAAGGAAATAGTATGTATGATATTCTTTACAAATTATTAAAGCCTTACAAACCAGTAGAAAATGAAAACATCATAACATAATATTTTGTAAACGAAGTTTAATCTAATCATATTATATATGAGTTACTGTATTAAAGAAAAAAATGGTTACTGAAAATGTTAATCCTCAGTATGTTTTAGCAAAAAATGGTAGAAAAATGTTAAGAGCAACTTGTGCATCGTGTGGTATTACTAAAACAAAGTTTGTTAAAAACACAGAAGGTGGTAATATTGATATTCATAAAGCTATGCTTCCTCTGTTACCTAAAAAGGGGCTAACTCTTCCTGGTTATAAACATTGCGGTCCTGGTAATCCACTTGATAGCGGAGAACTGGTAAATGAATTAGATGCTGTTTGTAAAGATCATGATTATTGTTATGACGAAAATCCTAGTAATAAATCAATGTGTGATAAAAACAAGTTGGCCGGTTTAAAAAAAAGTAAGTCTAAAACTGTTGGAGAAATGATCGCTAAGAATTTGATAGTAAAACCAGTTATTAGTACAAAATATAAACTTGGTCTTGGAAACTCAAAAAACTAGAAAAAGCGTTGAAATGGACTGACAAGTTAGCTGATGAACTTCATAAGCCTATACGAAGAAAGTTCACTCAACGCCGTGTGATTGTTAATGAAATTGATAAAATATGCTCTGCTGATTTGGTTGATATGCAATCGTTTTCAAAGTATAATAAAAGTACTAAATATTTGCTTACTGTTATTGATGTGTTTAGCAAATATGCTTGGGTTGTTCCGGTACCAAATATATAATACTGTAGCCCAACTCACCCACAAAGTCAGATTCATTCAGGCATAGACCCTACACTGCTTTATTTCCAATTATACATTTATAGAATACAATATAATATTTGCACATATTCATGTTTATCAATATTGAAATGATATTTCAACCACAATAATAGCAATAATCCCTTGTGATCTAGCCCACAAGGTTTAAAGCAATGTTTCGACTGTTTTTAGGAATATCTACTCGTTATTTCCAGTTTATGTGAGTGATATGTTCTATTTATATCATATTAGATATTGAAATATTCAGTAGATTCCAAGGGCAGTCTCATCAGGGGTCCCCTTTCTTTTAAGCGTCTGATGGGTTCTACACAAACAATGAACCTTCAAAATAATAAAAGTACTTAAATACATGATACTCCAGCTCGCACTAAGCGTTCTGTAGGTTTTAATATAACCTGGTATCTAGTACTATATCTCAGATGACCTTGAGTGATCTGTTGGTTCAATACAATAATGAACCTTAGACATATGTCTATATATTGCAGATGACTTTAAGTGATCTGTTGTTCAAATACAATAATGAACACTGGACATAAGTATATATCATAAATTGATAATACGAAATTATTACTATACTACATAGTTAGATAGTATTAACGTAATGTACCAACTAATTGGTATTTCAAATGTAATACAAGTAACATTGTATATACGGAATGAACCTTAGTATACAGAAATGTATAAAGCACAAACAGGCAACAAGGTGTATGATATATTTACCCAGTAATCACATACCCTGATATGTATAAGAAATAGTCAGTTACGGCTGAATTCTGAAATAAACTATACACATGTATCAGGTCAGGTTATCTGAGAATGATGTATAAACAATATAACAATACACATTATTGGATGTCTACGGAATAAACCGTAAGATCTGTATGTTAAAGTATCAACGGAACACTGAGACAATTTGAATTTAAAAGAAAGGGGATCCCTGATGAGACTGCCCTTGGTATCTACTGACTATTTCGATATCTATATCCGATGCTATATATGATATAAATGAAACATGTCACTCACATAAACTGAAAATAACAAGTAGATATTCCTAAAAACAGTCGAAACATTGCTTTAAACCTTGTGGGCTAGATCACAAGGGAGTATTACTATTATTGTGGTTGAAATATCATTTCAATATTGATAAACATGAATATGTGCATATATTGTATTATATTATATAAATGTATAATTGGAAATAAAGCAGTGTAGGGTCTATGCTTGAATGAATCTGACTTTGTGGGTGAGTTGGGCTACAGTATTATATATATATATAATCGTTGCATGTGAACTGTCTCAAACTCTTTGATAAGTTCATTTGTCTTGGTTAAAAGAGCCTGCTCGTAAGCAGCTACTTTCTCATAAACCTTCCGTTCCTCTTCCGCATAACTGTAAATACTCATATATTAAAGATTATATTCTTTTAATAAACCATACATAATAATTTCAATTCCATGCTTAAGTAAAACATCATAGTAGGCAATAAAAAAATCTTTGTATAACTTTGGATGGCAACTGGTTGCCTCTGAAATGTGTTTTTTTACAAAAAGCACGCAGTTTGTTTATATCTCCTTTTTTTATTTTTTTATATGACAGTTTTAGTTGTTTTACCATTGTTATAATTCTTTCTGTCAAATTTTGAAAGTTTGAAAAAATTAAAAGCTCTGCATCTAATTTACTCGCATCTTCAAAATTAATAGTGTTTGCATGTTCCGTTTGATCTTCTTTAAAGTTGTTGATTTCAATTTCTACTTGTTCCATTATAATATTACGTAAGAGAATATTTTTTAAGCCTTATTTAAATATATAATTCTATAGTATAATATAATGAATTGCAACTATTGTAAAAGAGTTTTAGATATTATTGATCCTCCTGGGATGTGCATAGATTGCATCTTATTTTACACGACTAATAAAAAAAAGCTTTGTAAATATTGTACTAAAACCAAACTATGCTATAAGTGTGCTTACGCATGTATAAGTTGTAACGATACTTGTGTGGTTTTATGATAATGAACCTTTTTGCCTTATATGTGGCACTCACAATGGTTATAATCTCATTACAGGTTACAACTACAACCGAAAGAAAACTATTTACCACAGAAAGTATTATTTAGATAAATACCTGGTAACATATGCTTTGTCTTCTAAACATAGACAAAGATTTGAAGATTTGTTTTACGAAATTGTAAAGATTTTGGATAAGCTAGAAGGTCGAAAAAGATCAATCAAATTTGAATATATTTTTCAGAAAATATTTAAAATATTAAAAATAGAAAAAGAAACAAAACCGATTAAAACAAAATCAACCAGAGAAAAGTACGATAGGATATGGAAGCAAGTCAGAAAAGATTTACGACTGAATGCCATGACCGTTTAACTTGAATCTTTTCATATACATTTCCAGAGGTTCTGTGAAATTATCATTCTTTTGAATTTCTAATATTTTATTAAATACAATCATAATTACCTCTTCATCATTTTCTAGTCCTGTTGTTGTTTGAACGTATGAAAGAAGTTGTTTAAAACTCCTATGATGCGTTTTTAACAAAGTCTTTTTTCTGCTATTCTTGTTTTACTCACTAAAACAGCAACTACTGGAGGAACTGCGCCAACTACAGCCACGAAAACAGGAATTGCTGGAACTAATGCTAGGAGAGCACCACAACCAATTATCCCACTGGCAATCTGTACTGTTGTGTTTATAATACCACACAATTTATAACTGCGTCTGTATGCAGCTACAAGTCGCGTCAAGTGATCAATTAAGTCTTCTTTGGTTCTCATGTATAATTACAGTTAGACAATAATTTAATTAAAATATTTAGAAAATAGTTGCTCGTGTTCTTTGGGTGACATTTTACCTATTTTTAACAATTCGTCGATTATGCTAATACCTTTATTTATTATCTGTGGACTATTATTTCCTGATTCGATACTCCCACTTACTTACTCCAAAGCATTAACCAAATCATCAGGACTATTGTAATATTCAACATCAGCACAACCTCCTAAAATCTTTTTGAACTTTGAAGAACCTTTATGAATTGGTAAATCAGATAATTCTGTTAGTTCTTCAAAAACATTCTGAGACAGCTTTGAATAAGTTTTTCCATTGTTGTAACGTTTTGTTATCAAGTCTATAAAATCATCATCTACCTTTAGGTCTAACACAACTGCTTCTCCTTGTTTGGCAATAAGTTTGTGATGACCAACAAGCTTGGGTAAATCAATTAGTAACATTCCATAGTGTCCATCTTTGTCGACTTTGTAGGAATTTTTATTTTGTTATAATCCTTTTCCTGAAAAAACAGGTGCATGCTTTTCCATACTTTTAAGTCTGTCTCTGTAATTCTGTAATCCGTCAGTCTCTCTTTGGAAAGCCTCTCTTTCTTGTTTAAGGTCATCCCTTTGCTCGGTTTTTGTTGTTTTATTTATCCTTTTGGTTAGAGCGGCTTTAGAACCTCCGATATCCTTGATTGTTTTAAAAGCATCATTAATTGCTTTATCTCTATCACATGTAATTAGTTTCGATGGTAATGGTAGGTTATGTTTCTTTAGCACATCTGTATCAATTCCAGCATCTATATTTGCAGTATGTATTTCTGGCGCAGGCTCTGTTGTATCAATTCTGGCATCTATTTCTGACGTAGGCTCTGCTGTATCAAATAACTTATGCAATCCTCGGTATTTCTCATGTTCTTGTACTTCCTCGCCTATTGCTGCTGGAAGAGCGGCTAATTGCTGACTTATTTTCGGAAGATAAGCTAACTGCTCGGTTAGCTGTTCTGACTGACTTTTTATTTCGCTAGTTATAGGTTGAAATATTTCTTTGTACAAATCACGGCTTGCTCCTTTTTCTAGTATTTTTTGGATAACTTTATGTTCATATTCTTTAACGAGCTCACTCGTTTTTCGCTTTTTATCTGCTAATTCTTTCCATTTTAACAAGGTCATATATAATATAAGGTTAGATTAAAATAAGATAAGTTAAGATAAGTTAAACCAAGTTAAGATAACTTAATCAAGTATTATGTAGTTTTTTTTCTTCTTTTTAGCCGCAGGTTTAACTGCTTTTTAACTCTAGGTTTAACTGCTTTCTTAACTGCAGGTTTAACTGCTTTCTTGAATGTAGGTTTAACTGCTTTCTTAACTGCTTTCTTAACTGCAGGTTTAACTGCTTTCTTAACTGTGGTTTAACTGCTTTTTTAACCGCAGGTTCAACTGCTTTTTTGATTGCAGGCTTGACCTATTTTTTAACTGCTTTTTCAACTGCAGTCTTAACTACATTTTGCATTCCGTAATATCTAACTTGATTAGCCTTAAAACATTCTGCTTCTGTTCCAAGGCGTTTACCACGGTGGATTTGATTTATTCCACAATATGCTTTTGACATATATAATAGTTAGATAATATCACTATTATCCAAGTATTATTATAATAGAAATTCCAAACTATGATGTGAAGACAGACAACAGTAATTTCAAGAAGATATATAACTTCATGCCGGACTGTTGTTTTAGAATGTTAATTTGTGGTAATTCAGGATCTGGCAAGACAAACACATTAGTTCATATGTTGCTGAAACCTTTAATTTACTATGACAAGATTTACTTGTTTGCTAAAAACTTGGAGCAGTCTAAGTATCAGGTCTTATCACAAAAACTTGAAAAGATAGCAAAAAATAATAAAATTCCGGTTGAAGACATACTAGAATGTTCTAATGATGAAGTTATCCATGTGAATGATTTGGATTCTGATACTCAAAAGATAGCTATTTTTGATGATTATGTTTGTGAACGCAATCAAAACGATATTATGAATTATTTCATCCAGGGAAGACAACAAAAATTGTTGTGTAATTTATTTATCTCAATCTTATTACAAAACTCTCAAAGATATTCGGCTAAATTGCTCTCATTACCTCTTCTTTGCAACTCCGGTTAATCGCGAGCTGGGTATGCTTTCCAAAGAACAAGATGTCAGCAAAGATCAGTATAAAAAAGCAACTGACAAACAGTACGACTTTCTGTATCTGGATCGACCGAGGAAGTTAGTCAAAAGAAACTTTATCGCTGAAATTTAATGTAATATATATTATATAATTTGGCTTTTTAACGATCTTGGCGACGAAGTTATTACTGGCAGCGTCAATATTACACATTTTGGTATTGTGCTGTCTGAGTATGTAAAACAAAAACATCTGGTTAATTATCTTAAGAGAGTGAAAACTACAATAAATTAAGTGAACAAATAAGAACTGGTGTTCAAAATATTAATACACGGATTGGAGAAATCAATAAACAAATGGTTGATAACAATGAACTAGAAACTGCTATTGCTGATGCTTCAAAACAAATGAGAACTGTTTTTACTACCGAAATAACTCAAATTAAAATATTAAATGAGCAGATAAACACTAACGTTGCTGATATCGGTAAAGAGTTTGATGACATCAAAAAGAAAATGGTTGACGGTAAGTCGCTGGTGACTGCTTTGAGCAAACTGGTTGACACTGATAAACTTAACACTGCTATTGATGACGCTTCAAAGCAATTTAAAGCTGCTCAGGATGAAAAGAGCAAAGCTTTTGATGGTGAAATAGCTTCAATGAAACAGTTTAATCAAAAGTCTGATAGTCGACACTCAGCAATTCTTTGTATAATTGATGAGTTAAGCAAAAGTAGAATTTTTAAGCCGGATTCTAATTTTTGAAGCTACAATAGACGGAATAAGTATTATTCAAGATAATGATGATAGTCGTATTAATTTTGTGTCATACCCGACACGAAAACCACTTCAAAGAATCATTCGTACAAATATTCTAGAAGCGTTTACTTTTGTAAGCAATCCGCTTATAAATGCTGCAGAATATTTTCATGTGGGTGGTATTACAGGGCCTTTCATTGATAAATCTGGACGTTATATATTTGAAATAGACTTTACTTATATAGGAGGAGACGTAATACATTTTCGTCTTGGTAATAATAATCAGGAAAAGTTATTATATCCAAAGCTAGAAAATGTCAAACGAATACTAAAAGAAACATTTGAACTATTTCTCACAGAAGAAAAAACATTAACTCCCAAACCAGTCATACAGAAGGACACTACTCAAGTTTTAAACTGTTTTATTAAAGTGATTCATTTTATCTACTAATATGTATAATGGAACAAAAAATTGTATTATCATCAGAAAAAGCGTCAATAATTCATAGCTCAAATACACCGAGTAATTTTACAACCTGTCCCGATAAGAATTGAGTTTGATTTATCAAGTTTCAAATGTTTGGTTACCATCCATAATTACTTTATGCTTGATTTAAGAGAAACAAACTTTCACACCTTAATCGGGTTTGACAAAAAAAGAAATATAAAAAGATCGGACAGGGAAAGAAGCGTTCAAGGAGGACAGTAAACCACAAAACACAGAAACAAACACGCAAACAGACAAACAAGAAGGCAAAAGCAATAATAAATGCAAACGACATCACAAACACAAAAAGGGTTGACAATAGGGCTACCGCCTTGGAACGGTCAGTGGCAAAGTAGGCCACTGGGGGTTTAAACCGGTTCTAGGGTGCACCAAACCTCACACTTACCCTACTGTCATCCAATTAAAACAGGACAGTGTAAATAAAGAAATCCCCGCCATGATCTAATCTCTAACCAACAAGGCAGCATCAATAGGCAATATAAGTAAAACACAAATATGCTCGTGTAAATATAATACAAAAAAACAATAGTCTAGAAAGCCACAATGAAGGTACTCAATGTCTTTGCAGAAGCCAGAGCAGTAAGAGAATAAACCATTAAGGGCACGACAAGAAAGATCATGGAAAAACATCAAACGCCACCGTCCCAATGGGCTTTAGGTAGGCATCATCATAGGGTCCACAGCCTGTCCGGTCATCGTACAATTAAAGAGGAAAGCATAGTGGCGAACTGTAAAAGGGTCCACCACCAAGCATGCAGTACGTTGCAAAATGATATGGTCATAACCTCTTTTGATAAAACTTTCTAACAAGTTTAACAAATATAGTATGAAAGTGATCATGACCTAGAATCTTACGAAGTTTATAAATCACATCACCATAGAAGTCAGGTTGTAATAGTCCTTGTCGCAGAAGAGTCCGTAAATTACTTTTATATTTGGAAAGAAGATCATGGTTACGATAATAAAAGTTTGCAAAGGTTTTACGAAGTTTATGGTAACGGTAACCCTGATTGAGTAACTTTTTAGTTATACAAAGATTACGAATATTAAAGTCCTTAACTCGAGTACAAGCTCTAGAAAAACGAATAAGTTGAGACACATATACCCCATAAGAAGTTGCTCGGGGAACATCCCCTTCCAAGTGGGGATAATTAACAATGTCAAAATTAAAATCATCTCTCTTGTCATAGATTTTGCTAATTATTTTACCATTTTCAATCGAGAGATCTAAATCAAGAAAAGAAGCGTTATTATCAGATATATTAGCTTTGTTAAGCTGAAGTTCTTTAGGATAAATATAATTAACCATAGTTGGAAATAAAGGGTTGTCAATGTTCAATATGTCATCCAGATACCGAGAGGTATCATTAAAGGCTTCAATAACATCTGCCTGGGTATCTGGTGAAAGACTCAACATGAAATCCCTTTCATAGCAAAATAAGAACAAATCTGCGACAAGTGGTGCACAGTTCGTACCCATAGGGATACCAACAATTCGTCTATAAACGGTGGTTCCATACCTGACGAAAATATTATCTAATAGGAAGATGAGTGCTTCACAAACTTCATAGCAAGTCCACATAGTATAATTGTCAAAACTGCCGTTAGTAAAAAACGCTTTTATATTATTACATGCCAAAAAATGTAGTATTTTCTCTAGCAAATGTTTTTTGAATAAGAGAAATTAGCTTGTCTTTAATAAGGTGATGTGGTAAGATTGTATATAGTGTAGAGAAGTCATAAGTGCTTATTGATGAAACTTGACCTTTCTTGAACATTTTATCAAGAACGTCTCCTGAATTTTTTATAGACCAAAATAAATTAATCCCAGAGGTTTCATAAGTTTTATCACAATATAGTTTAACGTGATCTTTAACGGCAGTAAGACAAGAAGTTAAAAGTTTGGAGATGTTTGTTGTGGTGCAGGCACTAGAATTCGAAATAAAGCGAGCCTTATATGGATTTTTATGTAATTAAGTATCCAGTACATAGTAGGCAGTTTATTTTGCTTATCGTTTACACCAGCCTTGAAAGTAGTGCACCGAGTGATATGTGCGGAAACAACATCATCCTCGGTAGAATTAACAGGAGTATACGAATTGGTTCTGCCGAGTTCCAGAGATAAAACATTGACGTAATGTAGGCGTCAAACAATAATTACATTATTAGCTGCTTTATCTGCAGGAACTAAAACAAATTTATTATGAAATTCCTGAATTCCCGATTTTAAATTACGAAAGGAAAACCTAGGTCTCGGAGAAGGTAAAGAGGGGTTAGCATTATAAAAGTTAATACGTGTATCTATAATTTTCAGAATTGACTTTTTCCAAGTAGAAAGTGAGTTTGGGTCCGCATGTTCTCTACGACACCATTTGATACTAAAATCTTCAATGGAGTGGGCGATCTGGGCACGACATGCATTACAATCAATAGTTAAAGGTAATCTATATTTAGGACCTTTCGAAAACAAATGCCGAAAGATGCAGTTATCAGAGAAACTAAATTTGGAACTGTAACACCAAACATACGAATTCTATCGATACGTTGTATATCCACTGTGATTTGATAATTAATTCTATTGTTGATGGATCATACGGGGATGTAATTTATGAAATAAGTACAGCTGATCTAACGAGATCATATCCGTTCAAAGATGAACCGATAAGAGTCGGGTTCTGTGAAGTAAACAAAACAATCATTAACAGTATTAATATTTACATAACCGATTTCTCCGGTGAAATTATTAATCTTAATGGTGTCCACACATCATTTCGTTTTGTTTTGAAGGAATTAATGTAACATAAGTTATATGGCATGTTTAAAAAAAGTTTATGACACAAGTACGGGAACATATACTCAAGTTGACCGATTAACTGGAGCTTGCATATTTGACATTTTTTCAAAAGTCGGATCAAAGATATTCAGAGAGTCTGTCAAAACAGCAGGTAAAAAGGCATTAGAAACTGCTGGAAAACAAATCATAGAGAGTGGTTCTAAAAAACTTGGAGATGAAGTAGGAAAAATGGCTGCTGACAAATTAGTTTCAGTTATAAAACCTAAACCAAAAAGGTGAGATAATTTTAAAAGAACTTACAAAGGCTGATAGCAAAAAAGAAGATGTAGCTGAAGATGAGGTTAATGCAATAATTAATAGTTTACTATCCGGAAGGGGAATTTATACAAGAATTAATCGATTAATTAATAAAAAATAATCTAATTACTAGTATATATAGATGTTTTGAAGTAATCAATATAATAATAGATATGAACACGTACCTATTCAGTTAGATACTCCCGTAACACAACAGGAAATGCTACCAGGCAAATGAAAAGTGGTTATCAGTTTACAATAAATGATAGAAGTTCTTACTTTGATTGGTATAATGCATATTTTGAAAACGTTTTTCAAGTAAACAAAGTTGCTGATGGAGCCGCTTTTGCAGATGCTGACATAATTGCTTCAATTAACGATGCAGCTTCATTGATTGATCAAATGCAAGTAAAGCAAAATGGAAAAAAATTGTTTATGATGGAAATATTCTTCACAGATTTGTTAATATCAAAAGCTTGCTTGAAATTTCTGACGATTAATTAAAGACAACCGGAACAAACGAATACTTTTATTTAGATAATACGACTGCTGCAGAATCTCGAGATGATCAAGCTGGTTATAACCCGGGATTTACTAATCGTCATGCTTTAATCATAACTAATAAAAAAGTTGACTCTATAATTCCATTAAACAAATATTCCTTCTTTGGAGGTTTGGAAACAAACATGCTTCCTCCTGGTCAAATTCAAATTAGCTTGCAACTGACAAATGATAATGTGCTAATTGGTGGTGGGGATGATGGTAGAGTAGTTATTAATAAATTAGTTTTGTGGATACCCAGAATGATATTTAACTCAGACGATTTAAGTTATGTAAAGATAAATCATATGACATCAACACGATGGGCTTATCTTCGTGAAATGATACAAGAAAGCGGAAGTTCTCAACTAACTGAATCCGTATTTAGAATAACGGCTGGTGTTAAAAATCCCAAACATGTGTTTGTGTATTTGCAAAGGTCAGACAAGAGTTCACACCAAGAGCGAAGTCCTCACCTTTTGGATACTTTTCGTCTAAATGATGGTGATGCTGCTTCTTATTTGCAAACAGCCAAATTGGAAGTTGGAAATGGAGTTTATTATCCAGAAACTGAATACAGTTATGATAATATTATAAGAATATTCAGAGATGTTATAAATTATTCTTACAAACAAAATGATAAAAACACTGGAACTTTACTCAATACGAATAATTTTAAAAATCTCTTCGGAATGATATATTTCGATTTAGGTTACAAGGGAAATGAGGTCAGTGTTGATCCAAAACAACTGAATTTGAGATATAGATTAAATATAGCTCCAGGAGCTCCTTATAAAGCTTATGCTCTGGTTCTTTATGAGGACGATGTTGTTATTGATAATGTTGGAAATGAACTAGTTATTGTTTAATCTAACGTATAATATATATGACTTACGTAAATTATTCAGTAAATTTAACAGATGGACAAAAACAGAGTTTAGGGGGTGGGCTTATGAGGATAAGAGTGAATTAACACTCAGGTTAAAAAATAACAAACTAACTGGGAATTTCCCCTTGTCCTTGACAGCTACTCAGATTAACAATATTAACAAAGCTAAATCTGGTGGACGGGGGTTAGACATAAATATATCAAAATCACAAATGAGGTCTCAGTCTAAAAATGGAGACTTTTTAGGTGCATTAGCTGGTTTGTTAACTAAAACAATTTTACCAACAGTTGCTAAATTTGCTCCAAAGATATTAGGACGTCTAGCAACAGGGGCACTTAGTGGTCTGGAAGTACTGGAATTGGTAAAATATTTGGAAATGGAATGGTAACTGTTCCTGCTGATAAAAAACAAACACTTTTAAAATCAAATAAATTAACAGCTGCGCAAAAAAAAAAAATAGCAAAGTCGAAAGGTTGATGCACGATTAAACTAACAAAAAAACAACTGCAAGACGTACTGGCATGTGCTTCTAGTAATAAAACGGTAACTGCTCCCAGTGATAAAAAACAGCAAGACGTAACGGCAACTGTTCCTAGTGATAAAAAACAAAAACTTCTAAAATCAAATAAATTAACACTTGCACAAAGAAACAAGATAGCAAAGTCAAAAGGTCGCTGCCCTGTTAAACTACCTAAAAAACAACAGCAGGACGGAGGATTTCTTGGGCTTCTTGCATCACTAGGAATTCCATTGATTGAATCTCTTATTAGTGGTTTAACTGGAAAAGGTTTGCAAGTAGATAGAAGAGGACAAGGTTTGCAAGTAGACTCACAAATTAGGCAATACAGAAGCATCCCATTTGTAAAAAAATAATTAAATTTTAAAAATGAACCTATCTCTAACTTGGATATAATGAAAGGTATACAGAAATTCAGTGGGGTGTACAGCAAAAACAAATTACCGACAACACAAAATAAACAAAAATCTGGTATTATTAATCTTGATGATCATATTAGTCCTGGCACGCACTGGACTTGTTACTACGATAACTATTACTTCGATCCGTTTGGCCTGAGCTCACCAAAAGAAGTTTTAGCGTACATACCTAATATAAAATACAACACCATTCAATACCAAGATAAAACAAGTGTCTTGTGCGGATATTTATGCCTTTTCTTCATTAAAAAGTTACAAGAAGGAAATAGTATGTATGATATTCTTTACAAATTATTAAAGCCTTACAAACCAGTAGAAAATGAAAACATCATAACATCATATTTTGTAAACGAAGTTTAATCTAATCATATTATATATGAGTTACTGTATTAAAGAAAAAATAGTTACTGAAAATGTTAATCCTCAGTATGTTTTAGCAAAAAATGGTAGAAAAATGTTAAGAGCAACTTGTACATCGTGTGGTATTACTAAAACAAAGTTTGTTAAAAACACAGAAGGTGGTAATATTGATATTCATAAAGCTATGCTTCCTCTGTTACCTAAAAAGGGGCTAACTCTTCCTGGTTATAAACATTGCGGTCCTGGTAATCCACTTGATAGCGGAGAACTGGTAAATGAATTAGATACTGTTTGTAAAGATCATGATTATTGTTATGACGAAAATCCTAGTAATAAATCAATGTGTGATAAAAACATGTTGGCCGGTTTAAAAAAAGTAAGTCTAAAACTGTTGGAGAAAAGATCGCTAAGAATTTGATAGTAAAACCAGTTATTAGTACAAAATATAAACTTGGTCTTGGAAACTCAAAAAACTAGAAAAAGCGTTGAAATGGACTGACAAGTTAGCAGATGAACATCATAAGCCTATACGAAGAAAGATCTCTCAACGCCGTGTGATTGTTAATGAAATTGATAAAATATGGTCCGCTGATTTGGTTGATATGCAATCGTTTTCAAAGTATAATAAAGGTACTAAATATTTGCTTACTGTTATTGATGTGTTTAGCAAATATGCTTGGGTTGTTCCGGTACCAAATAAAACTGGTTTAGAAATTAACAAAGCGTTTCAACAGATAATCAGTACAGGAAAACAGTGTAAATTGTTGTGGGTTGATCAAGGTGTGGAATTTTACAACAAGACGTTTAAGCAATTTCTTGATGATAATAATATCAAAATGTATCACACGTTTAATTTTGGAAAAGCTGTAATAATTGAACGATTTAACAGAACATTAAAAGAGAGGATGTGGAAATATTTTACAGCTAACAATACAAACACATATTTAGACGTGTTACAAGAAATGGTTGATAAGTATAATAATACAAAACATCGCAGTATTAAAATGACACCAACTAAAGAAAGTGATGAGAAAAATAAAGGAACGGTATATTTCAACTTGTATGGACAAATGAGAAGTAATCAAATTAAGCCAAAGTTTAAAATAGGGGATAATGTTAGAATCAGCAAATATAAAAGAACGTTTGAGAAAGGTTATACTCCAAATTGGACTGAAGAAATATTTGTTGTTGATGAAATTCAAAACACAAATCCTGTGACATACAAAATAAAAGATTTAAACAATCAAAAGATTGATGGCAGCAATTATGAATTAGAAATGATAAAAGCAAAGCAAGAAATATTCAGGATTGAAAAAGTAATACTACGTGATTATAAAAAGAAATTAAACTAATAAAATGGAAGGGTTACAATAAAGATTTCAATAGTTGGGTTCCATTCAAGGATATTCAAAACATTAAATCGTAATCGTACGAAACCCGCGTAATACCTTTAAAGTGTCTCCGGAGACGTTTTATTTGAAAAGACGATATCGTTATACACTCTAGGTGTATTAAAAAAAAATCGATATGAGCAGCCAGGTTTATTGACATACGTTAGCTGTGTGCTTCAGCATACAATATCGAAATCCGATAAAGTTAAGTAGGTAAAAATGTCTCTGAAGACACTTTTTCCAATAACTAGGTTAAATAAAATGACACCCGGATTTTTTTTTTTTTAAACATATTTATTTTACATCGATTGCTAAACAAGTTATTGCAACTTAGATTAATCACTCTCGATGGCTTCCTGGGTAGAACCAGTACTAAGCAATGTGGATTAATTATCTTGCTCAAGGATAAATAACGTGGTCGCGACGGAGGATCGAACCCACGACCTCTCGATCAGGAGTTCGGCGCTCTACCACTGGACCACGCACTCCGATTGATTAGTAGTATAGATACTAGCGGTATCAGCGGAGTTTCCCAGAGCGGGTTGCTTGAGCAACTAATAATATGTGCCTGGGGCTCTTGACTTAAGCATGACTTTCATTTAGATTTGTTTATGTAAATGATGGCATGCTTGAGTTAATAGCCATGGCTGGCATATTTTACTTGGGTTTGTGGCCAACGAAATTGCGCTGGAACCGCTAGTATCTATACTACTGGGGTGGAGGGTGGGGATGAGGGAGAGGCGGGGGTGGGGTTGTAGGGTGAGGGCAACATATATGTGTAATTAGCTATGTAAGAATTGACCAAAACAACACAGAAATATATATAAAAAAAATAATAATAATATTCCAGTTTCGAGTGGGGCGGGGATGGGGGGAGTGGGGAGAGGGGGCAACATGTGTAAGACTTGACAAAAGCAACACAGAAATATGTAACAAAAAATATGAGTTTCGAGTGGGGGAGGGGGGAGAGGCGGAGGGGGGAGGGGTAAAGATATATGTGTAAGAACTGACTAAAACAACATAGAAAAATGTTAAAAAAAATAGTTGGGGCGTGGGGTGGACGGAGTGGGGGCGGGTGGTGGTGGAGGGAGCCCATGCCCCAATATCGGTGAAGTATGAATAAGATGTATAATGCTATAAGAAATCCCAATCCAAAATTATAGATGTAAAATTATAGATGTATACACGCTTAGATGCAAACCTAGATCTGCCATTATTGCACATTTTATGGGCCATCACAATTTGGGTTCCATGGGAGCCCAGAATTTGTAGAAGACAAAATTACTTACTCAACCCTTTACAACATACTATAAGGAAACCAATTCCCAAATTAAGTTTAGATAGGACAAGAAATGTAAGAGATATAGACCTTTAAACACATCTTACTCGCAAAATTTGATGTGAAACAGACACCTTTTAAGGGCTATCAGGATTTGGGTTCCATGGGAGCCCAGGGGTTACAAGAACCAATATTACTTAAACAACCCTTAAGATAATGCTATAAGGAAGCTAATGGCAAAATTTGGTTGTGCTAGGGTAAAAAATGTAAGAGATACAGACTTGTAAACACAGCTTACACGCAAAATTTGATGTGAATGGGACGCATTTTATGAGCTATCATAATTTGGGTTCCATGGGAGAGCCCATGGGTTACAGGAACCAAAATTGCTTATGCAGCCCTTAAGATAATGCTATAAGGAAGCCTATGGCCAAATTTGGTTGTGCTAGGATAAGAAATGTAAGAGATATAGACTTGTAAACACAGCTTACACGCAAACCTTGATGTGGGACGCCGACGCCGACACCGACGCCGGGGTGATTACATAAGCTCTCTTATTCTTCGAATAGTATAGCTAAAAAATAGTGTCAAACATTCAAAAAGCCAAACTGTATGATATCTTACCACTACAAACCACTTCTTCTGAATACATGTCCACCTACCCCAGCCATTTGTCACATTTCACTGATCATATCAGCTTCTTTTTTGATGTTTTTCTTCACTTAATTCAAACTACCTCAATATTCTAAAAATCTTCATAACATTCTAGAAATATTTATCATCAGCAATAAATGCTTTCTCTTAAATATGTTTTGATATCTTAAGTATGTGCCTTTGTTCTCAAGTAACTATTGCTTACTGTTGCCATATACCTTTTTATACTTTTTAAAATATTTCTACATTTTTGTTATATAATAAAAATTTGCAATTAAATACACATGTTTGTTTCCTCCTTTTAAAAACATTCTGCGCCGCCCTGATGCTTTGCATCAGTTTCTTCTTGTACACTACTATGGTAGGTATAAATAGATGGACATGCACACTTAAAACTATCATGTTACAAGGACCATGGCACCTGCTTAACTAATCTGTGTGAGACTGGGGATAGGATCATGGCCCCTGGTTTACTATCTTTGTGGGTCTGGGGATGGTACCATAGCCCCTGGTTTACTTATCCAGCGTGGTGTTATCGAATAGTATTGTCCTTGTTAATAGATCTGGAATGGTTCGAGGCCATCCAGTAATAAATAATGAAGTTTAACAAGATTCATGAGCATTATTTAATGGGAATACTTAAACTAATAGGAGCTCCTGTAATAACTATAGCAACAAAAAGTACCAGCAACATAGTACAACATAAAATACCAGAAATATATATACAACATGCAGTATTAGCAATATAATCTCATCATAATAATTGAATGTTGTTTAACGGTTCATCAACACAGTATAGGTTATTTAGAGCCGCCCCAGAGAGAGGAGAAGGATACAAAGGAATCCGGGAACCTGCCCTACTCTTATTATCAAATAGATTCCTATGGTTCTTTAACATGCTCAGAGGATAGACCGATACACGGGACTACCCGGTTTACATACCCATCCGACGGACGAGCCTAAGGGAAAGTGTCTTGCCCAAGAACACACCGACGAAACTCAGTGGCACCAGGGAGGATTGAACACGGGGCCTCCGGTTACAAATCCGCCGCGCTACCGACTGCGCCACGCCAGCCTTTATCATAAAGTACAAGCAATATAATCTCAACATAAAGTATGAGGCAATGTAATACAACATAAAGTACCAGTGATAATATTCAACACAAAGAAGCAGCAATAAAATGCAACATAAAGAAGCAGAAATATAATAAAGCATAAAGAATCAGAAATATAAAACATCATAAAGTGCCAGCAATATAATTAAGAAATAGAACATTGTTTACGGTGAATTATTGTGCAATATATCACGGTTTGGAGTGCAAATGTAAACAATAATTTCACGAGCCCGAGGGCGAGTGAATTTATTGTTTACAATTGAACGACACCAATATTATACAACATAAATTACCTGCACTCTAATACAAAATGAAGTACCAGCAATAAAAATCAAATACCAGCAATACACAACAACACAAAGTACCAACAATACAATACAACACAGACTACCAGCAATATTATACATCATAAAGTACCAGCAATACAATACAACATAAGTGCAAGCCATAAAATACAGAATGAAGTATCAGCAATATAATACAAAATAAAGTGCCAGAAATATATAATTCAACATAAAGTACCAGCACTATTATAAATCATAATGTACCATCAATATTATACAACATAACATACCGGCAAAATGTATACATAGTAAAGTTCCAGCAATATTATACAACATAAAATACCAGCAATATAATACAACATAAAGTACCAGCAATATAATACAACACAACATACCGGCAAAATGTATACATCATAAAGTACCAGCGATATAATACAACACAACACACCGGCAAAATGTATACATCATAAAGTACCAGCAATATTATACAACAGAAAGTACCAGCAATATAATACAGCATAAAATACCAGCAATATAATACAGCATAAAGTATCAGCAATATAATACAACATAAAGTACCAGCAAAATAATACATCATAAAGTACCAGCAACATAATACAACAGAAAGTACCAGCAATATAATACAGCATAAAGTACTAGCAATATAATACAACATAAAGTACCAGCAATATAATACAGCATAAAATACCAGCAATATAATACCGCATAAAGTACCAGCAATATAATATTAAATAGAGTACAGCAATATAATACAGCATAAAGTACCAGCAATATAATATTAAATAGAGTACCAGCAATATAATACAACATAAAATACCTGCAATATAATACAGCATGAAGTGCCAGCAATATAATACATCATAAAGTACCAGCAATATAATGTAACATACCAGCAATCCTATGCAAATATAAAGTACCAGCAGTATTGTCTCGCCTTTTCGAAGAAAAAAAGAGACATAGGTGTTACTTTTCCGTTATGTACTAGATGTTTTAACCCTTTGGAAGAAAAAATATTCTATTTTGACATATTTGTGTCTTGGGTAGTGCATCTTTTTGGACGCATGGATTTCATCTTCGACCTTGACCTATTTTTTGGAGCTGTCGATTTTTAACTCTACTGGCCAAGGGCCTTCATTTTTCATCCGATCTTTACCAAACTTTAACAGATTGGTAATATCAATGAAAGCTCGGGCAAGTTCGAAACCAGCCAGATCGGACCAGTACCAGCGGAGTTATGGCCCTTGATTTAGTTAAAAATGCTATATTTTGCCTCATTATACGATAGGGCTTTCAATTTTCATCTGATCTTTACCAAACTTTACCAGATGTTTTGCCTTTTTTAGCTCCACTATTCGAAGAATAAGACTTATGTAATCACCCCGGCGTCTGCGTTGGTGTCGGCGTCCCACATCAAGGTTTGCGTGTAAGCTGTGTTTAAAAGTCTATGTCTTACATTTCTTATCCTAGCCAACCAAAGTTGGCCATGGGCTTCCTTATAGCATTATCTTAAGGGCTGCATAAACAATTTTGGTTCTTGTAACCCATGGGCTCCCATGGAACCCAAAGTTTGATAGCTCATAAAATGTGTCCCATTTCACATAACATTTTGCGCGTAAGCTGTGTTTACAAGTCTATATGTCTTACATTACTTATCTAGCACAACCAAATTTGGCCATGAGCTTCTACATAGCAGTATCTTAAGGGCTGCTTAAGTAATTTTGGTTCCTGTAACCACTGGGCTCCCATGGAACCCACAGTCTGATAGCCCTAAAAATGTGTCTATTTCACATCACATTTTGCGTGTAAGCTGTGTTTATAGGTCTGTATCTGTTACATTTTTTGTCCTAGCTCAACTAAATTTGGGATTTGGTTTCCTTATAGTATGTTGTAAAGGGTTGCTTAAGTAATTTTGTTTTCTGCAAATTCTGGGCTCCAATGGAACCCAAATTATGATGGCGCATAAAATGTGCAATAAAGGCAGATCAAGGTTTGCGTGTTAGCATACACATATAGCTATGTTCTCCCCTGCCCCCACACCCCACCTCCCCCGCTCCCCCTCCTCCCACTTCCCCCACCCACTAGTACGTACTTAAGCTGTAGTATATATCTAACCCCACCCCACCTACCCCTCAACCCCCACCCTCCCCCCACCCCACCCCAATCCCCCACCCCACGTTTTTTTGTTTTTACATATTTCTGTGTTGTTTTGATAAAGTTTTACACATATAGCTATGTTGCCCCCCATCCCCACCCCCCCCCCCCCCCGCCCCACATCCCCACTCGAAACTCGTTTTTGTTTACATATTTCTGTGTTGTTTGGTCAATTCTTACACCTACCTATAGCTATGTTGACCCCCCACCCCTGCCTACACCCTCCACCAAAAACCACCTCAAAACTCGTTTTATTTTTGTTTTAAATATATTTCTGTGTTGTTTTGGTCAATTTTAACACATATAGCTATGCTGCCCTCCTCCCCACACCCCCACCCGAAATTCGATTTGATTATTATTATATTTTTTATTTTTTTACATATTTATTTAACTATATAATTTTTTTAACTATATAATTATATATTTTTTTTATTTCATATATTTTTTTACTTCTAATGCTATATTGTATTGTATTTCCCTTTGTTAAATCTGTAGTTACTTCATTTTTTATTTGATCTTTACCATATTTGTTTAGATTGTTAATATAACCCCCCAAACACACCTCCCCCCCCCCCCCCCCCCCCCCCCCCATCCCCCCAACCCAATTTAAGCATCATTGACCTTTTATTTTAAGTCCAGCCCCCGTTTGGCGAGACATGTGAATCCGCGGAATTCTTATATTATAAAGTACCATATAACCAAGAGTACAAGCAATATAATACAAAGTATAAGCAATATAAAGTACCAGCAATATAATACAAAGTATCAGCAATATAATAAAAAGTACCAGCAGTATAATGTTACATACCAGCAATATAATACAAAATACCAGCAATATAATTTAATGTACCAGCAATATAATACAAAGTACCAGCAATATAATACAAAGTACAAGCAACATAATACAAAGTACAAACAATATACTAAGTACCAGCAATATTATATAAAGTACCAGCAATATAATACAAAATACCAGCAATATAATACAAAGTACAAGCAATATAATGTAAAGTATCAGCAATATAATACAAAGTACCAGCAATATAATACAAAGAACAAGCAATATAATACAAAGTACCACGAATATAATACAAAATAAAATGCCAGCACTATCATACAACATAGAGAACCAGCAATATAATACAGAAGAAAGTACCAGCAATATACAACACCATAAATACCAGCAATATATTACAAAATAATGTACGTGCAATATACAACTTCATAAAGTACCAGTAATATAATGCAATATAAATTACAGCAATGTAATACAACATAAAGTACCAGAAATACAATACAACAAAAAGCATCAGCAATATAATACAACATAAACTACTGGCAATATTAAATATAGATATCATAAAGTACCACCAATATGATTACAGCATCAAGTACTAGCAATATAATACAACATAAAATACCAACAATATAATACAAAATAATGTACCAGCAATAAACAATACCATAAAGTACCAGCAATATAATGCAACATAAATTACAGCAATATAATACAACAGAAAGTACCAGAACTGTCATACAACATAAAGTACCAGAAATATAATACAACATAAAGTACCATCAATATTAGACAGACATCATAAAGTACCAGCAATAGTATACAACATAAAGTACCAGCAATATAATACAACATTAAGTACCAGCAATATTAGACAGACATCATAAAGTACCAGCAATAATATACAACATAAAATACCAGCAATATGATACAACATAAAGTACCAGCAATATAGACATACATCATAACGTATCAGCAATAGTATACAACATAAAGTACCAGCAATATAATACAACATAAAGTACCAGCAATATTAGACAGACATCATAAAGTACCAGCAATAGTATACAACATAAAGTCAATATTAGACATAGCATCATAAAGTACCAGCAATAGTATACAACTATAAAAGTACCTGCAATATAATGTAAAGTACTTATACTAAAAAGTGCCAGCAGAGTATAATACAAAAGTACCTGCAATTAATAATACAGAGTACCAGCAATATAATAACAAAGTACCCAGCAATATAATATAGTGTACCCGCAATAAAATATAAAATACCAGCAATTAATACAAAGTACAAAGCACTATAATATGAAGTACCAGCAATATAATATAGTGTACCCGCAATATAATACAAAGTACCAGAAATATAATACAAAAGTATCACCAATATAATACAAAGTACCACCAATATTAATACAAAGTACCAGCAATACAATATAAAGTACCAGCAATAATACAAAGTACCAACAATATAATACAAAGTACCAGCAATTATAATACAAAGTACCAGCAGTACAATATAAAGTACCAGCAATATAATACAAAGTACCAACAATATAATATAAAGTACCAGCAATATAATACAAAGTATCACCCAATATAATACAAAGTACCAGCAATTAACAAATATAAAGTACCAACAATATAATACAAAGTACCAGCAATATAATATAAAATACCAGCAATAAAATACAAAGTACCAACAATATAATATAAAAGTACCAGCAATATAATACAAAGTACAAGCAATATAAATACAAAGTACAAGCAATATAATATAAAGTACAAATAAAAATGTAACTGACAATCTACCTTTTTCAGTGTGTCGGCCATTTTCTTATTTGGTAATTCCTTTAATGACAGTAAACTTTGTAATAATTAGTGCCACCAAAACGTTATTATTTGTGTGTAAAATTAGTATTTATGACCAATGAGGTCCATTATGGAACACTTCTGGTTTAATTTCACCAAGTTGTTTAAATCTATTTAAATTTGAGTTTTATCAAGCAACTGTTTTTCTCTCTTATATTTAGTTGTAACATAGACAATACTACTGATTTGTGTCATAGTCATGTGACAGTTATCAGGTTTCCTCTTTCAGTTCGGATTTCTTCATGCTTCGATGTGCACAGGATCGATAAATATGTTTGTAAGAGTCAAGACATACAATGTACAGAAATTTTAGATTATTTTGTGTATTAAAACATGTCGGTTAAAGTAATAAATAATGTTGTGCTTTATAGTTGTTTATTAATAGCGTTAGTTATATGTGTTGTGTTTATATTTCATTATTTCATTTTGGTTTTTTATGTCGCCTGCGTAGCATGAGGCAGACACTTAGGGATAACTTTGTCGCCGTTCGTCGTCTGTCATCGTCGTCCGTCATACATAAAAATTATGTTCATGGAACTTCACATAAATCTTCATCTTTAACCTAAGGAATGCAGTTACACATGTAACAGTAACTTTGACTTTCTCATTTTGACAGAGTTATGCCCACTTTCATAAAACTTTAACATGCAACCTAACCTAGTTCATAACTGGCCGTAACTTAAGAAGTATTTGACCTATGTTCATGAAACTTTACACATATATTCATCTTACCACACAGAATATTGTTATCCATGACCAATAACTCTGACTTTCATTAGCTTTACTGGCCGAAGGCCAGCAGAGCTTATGGGACGGCAAGTTGTCCATCGTTCGTCGTCGTCTTAATGTTTTCCTTGTGATTCATAGATGAAAACAGTTTTGTGTGTGTAACCTTAAGGTTTAACATCCTTAAAAAACTTATATAGGCACAACAGAATATTACATAGATGAAAACAGTTTTGTGTGTGTAATCCTAAGGTTTAACATCCTAAACATCCTTATATAGGCACAACAGAATGTTACATAGTTGAAAACAGTTGTGTGTGTGTAACCCTAAGGTTTAAAATCCTTAACATCCTTATATAGGCACAACAGAATGTTACATAGATGAAAACAGTTTTGTGTGTGTAATCCTAAGGTTTAACATCCTTAACATCCTTATATAGGCACAACAGAATGTTACATAGATGAAAACAGGTTTGTGTGTGTAACCCTAAGGTTTAACATCCTTAACATCCTTATATAGGCACAACAGAATGTTACATAGATGAAAACAGTTTTGTGTGTGTAATCCTAAGTTTTAACATCCTTATATAGGCACAACAGAATGTTACATAGATGAAAACAGTTCTGTGTATGTAACCCTAAGGTTTAACATCCTTATATAGACACAACAGAATGTTACATAGATGTAAACAGTTTTGTGTGTGTAATCCTAAGGTTTAACATCCTTATATAGACCAGGGAGTACGTCATATATGACGTACTCCCTGTATAGACACAACAGAATGTTACATAGATGAAAACAGTTTTGTGTGTGTAACCCTAAGGTTTAACATCATTATATAGACACAACAGAATGTTACAAAGATGAAAACAGTTTTGTGTGTGTAACCTTAAGGTTTAACATCCTTATATAGGCACAACAGAATGTTACATAGATGAAAACAGTTTTGTGTGTGTAACCCTAAGGTTTAACATCCTTATATAGGCACAACAGAATGTTATAAAAATGAAAACCGTTGTGTGTGTGTAGCCCCTTAGGTTTATAGGTTTAACATCCTTATATAGGCACAACAGTATGTTACATAGATGAAAACAGTTGTGTGTGTGTAATCCTAAGGTTTAACATCCTTATATAGGCACAACAGAATGTTACATAGATGAAAACAGTTTTCTGTGTGTAACCCTAAGGTTTAACATCCTCATATAGGCACAACAGTATGTTACATAGATGAAAACAGTTTTGTGTGTGTAACCCTAAGGTTTAACATCCTTATATAGACACAACAGTATGTTACATAGATGAAAACAGTTTTGTGTGTGTAATCCTAAGGTTTAACATCCTTAAATAGGCACAACAGAATGTTACATAGATGAAAACAGTTTTGTGTGTGTAACCCTAAGGTTTAACATTCTTATATAGGCACAACAGAATGTTACAAAGATGAAAACAGTTTTTTGTGTGTAGCCCTAAGGTTTAACATCCTTATATAGGCACAACAGAATGTTACATAGATGAAAACAGTTTTGTGTGTGTAATCCTAAGGTTTAACATCCTTATATAGACACAACAGTATGTTACAAAGATGAAAACAGTTTTGTGTGTGTAACCCTAAGGTTTAACATCCATATATAGGCACAACAGAATGTTACATAGATGAAAACCGTTTGGTGTGTGTAACCCTAAGGTTTAACATCCTTATATAGTTACAACATAATGTTACATAGATGAAAACAGTTTTGTGTGTGTAACCCTAAGGTTTAACATCCTTATATAGGCACAACAGAATGTTACATATATGAAAACAGTTTTGTGTGTGTAACCCTAAGGTTTAACATCCTTTAATAGACACAACAGAATGTTACATAGATGAAAACAGTTTTGTGTGTGTGATCCTAAGGTTTAACATCTTTATATAGACACAACAGAATGTTACAAAAATGAAAACAGTTATGTGTGTGTAACCCTAATGTTTAACATCCTTATATAAACACAACAGAATGTTACATAGATGAAAACAGTTTTGTGTGTGTAACCCTAAGGTTTAACATCCTTATATAGACACAACAGTATGTTACATAGATGAAAACAGTTTTGTGTGTGTAACCCTAAGGTTTAATATCCTTATATATGCACAACAGAATGTTACATAGATGAAAACCGTTTTGTGTGTGTAACCCTAAGGTTTAACATCCTTATATAGACACAACAGTATGTTACATAGATGAAAACAGTTTTGTGTGTGTAACCATAAGGTTTAACATCCTTATATAGACACAACAGTATGTTACATAGATGAAAACAGTTTTGTGTGTGTAATCCTAAGGTTTAACATCCTTATATAGGCACAACAGCAGAATGTTACATAGATGAAAACCGTTTTGTGTGTGTAATCCTAAGGTTTAACATCCTTATATAGGCACAACAGAATGTTACATAGATGAAAACCGTTTTGTTTGTGTAACCCTAAGGTTTAATCTCCTTATATAGACACAACAGTATGTTACATAGATGAAAACAGTTTTGTGTGTTTAATCCTAAGGTTTAACATCCTTATATAGGCACAACAGAATGTTACATAGATGAAAACAGTTTTGTGTGTGTAACCCTAAGGTTTAACATCCTTATATAGACACAACAGTATGTTACATAGATGAAAACAGTTTTGTGTGTGTAATCCTAAGGTTTAACATCCTTATATAGGCACAACAGAATGTTACATAGATGAAAACAGTTTTGTGTGTGTAACCCTAAGGTTTAACATCCTTATATAGGCACAACAGTATGTTACATAGATGAAAACCGTTGTGTGTGTGTAATCCTAAGGTTCGACATCCTTATATAGGCACAACAGCATGTTACAAAGATGAAAACCGTTTGTGTGTGTAACCCTAAGGTTTAAAATCCTTATATAGGCACAACAGAATGTTACATATATGAAAACAGTTGTGTGTGTGTAATCCTAAGGTTTAACATCCTTATATAGACACAACAGTATGTTACAAAGATGAAAACAGTTTTGTGTGTGTAACCCTAAGGTTTAACATCCTTATATAGGCACAACAGAATGTTACATAGATGAAAACCGTTTGGTGTGTGTAACTCTAAGGTTTAACATCCTTATATAGTTACAACATAATGTTACATAGATGAAAACAGTTTTGTGTGTGTAACCCTAAGGTTTAACATCCTTATATAGGCACAACAGAATGTTACATATATGAAAACAGTTTTGTGTGTGTAACCCTAAGGTTTAACATCCTTTAATAGACACAACAGAATGTTACATAGATGAAAACAGCTTTGTGTGTGTGATCCTAAGGTTTAACATCTTTATATAGACACAACAGAATGTTACAAAAATGAAAACAGTTATGTGTGTGTAACCCTAATGTTTAACATCCTTATATAAACACAACAGAATGTTACATAGATGAAAACAGTTTTGTGTGTGTAACCCTAAGGTTTAACATCCTTATATAGACACAACAGTATGTTACATAGATGAAAACAGTTTTGTGTGTGTAACCCTAAGGTTTAATATCCTTATATATGCACAACAGAATGTTACATAGATGAAAACCGTTTTGTGTGTGTAACCCTAAGGTTTAACATCCTTATATAGACACAACAGTATGTTACATAGATGAAAACAGTTTTGTGTGTGTAACCATAAGGTTTAACATCCTTATATAGACACAACAGTATGTTACATAGATGAAAACCGTTTTGTGTGTGTAATCCTAAGGTTTAACATCCTTATATAGGCACAACAGCAGAATGTTACATAGATGAAAACCGTTTTGTGTGTGTAATCCTAAGGTTTAACATCCTTATATAGGCACAACAGAATGTTACATAGATGAAAACCGTTTTGTTTGTGTAACCCTAAGGTTTAATCTCCTTATATAGACACAACAGTATGTTACATAGATGAAAATAGTTTTGTGTGTTTAATCCTAAGGTTTAACATCCTTATATAGGCACAACAGAATGTTACATAGATGAAAACAGTTTTGTGTGTGTAACCCTAAGGTTTAACATCCTTATATAGACACAACAGTATGTTACATAGATGAAAACAGTTTTGTGTGTGTAATCCTAAGGTTTAACATCCTTATATAGGCACAACAGAATGTTACATAGATGAAAACAGTTTTGTGTGTGTAATCCTAAGGTTTAACATCCTTATATAGGCACAACAGTATGTTACATAGATGAAAACCGTTGTGTGTGTGTAATCCTAAGGTTTGACATCCTTATATAGGCACAACAGCATGTTACAAAGATGAAAACCGTTTTGTGTGTGTAACCCTAAGGTTTAAAATCCTTATATAGGCACAACAAAATGTTACATAGATGAAAACAGTTTTGTGTGTGTAACCCTAAGTTTAAACATCCTTATATAGACGCAACAGTATGTTACATAGATGAAAACAGTTTTGTGTGTGTAATCCTAAGTTTTTACATCCTTATATAGGCACAACAGAATGTTACATAGATAAAAACAGTTTTTTGTGTGTAACCCTAAGGTTTAACATCCTCATATAGGCACAACAGTATGTTACATAGATGAAAACAGTTTTGTGTGTGTAACCCTAAGGTTTAACATCCTTATATAGACACAACAGTATGTTACATAGATGAAAACAGTTTTGTGTGTGTAATCCTAAGCTTTAACATCCTTATATAGGCACAACAGAATGTTACATAGATGAAAACAGTTTTATGTGTGTATCCCTAAGGTTTAACATCCTTATATAGACACAACATAATGTTACATAGATGAAAACAGTTTTGTGTGTGTAACCCTAAGGTTTAACATCCTTATATAGACACACCAGCATTTTACATAGAGGAAAACAGTGTGGCATGTGTAACCTTAAGGTTTAACATCATTATATAGACACATAAAAATGTTACGTAGATGAAAACAGTGTGGCATGCGTAACCTTAAGGTTTAACGTCCTTAACATCCTTATATAGGCACAATATAATGTTAGAGGAAAACAGTGTGGCGTGCGTAACCTTAAGGTTTAACATCATTATATAGACACAGAAGAATGTTACATAGATGAAAACAGTGTGGAATGTGTAACCGTAAGGTTTAACATCCTTATATAGACACAGCAGATTGTACTGTAAACAAGAGGCCCAAGAAGGCTTGTGTAGGGCGAAATTTTTACTCCAGGGTCAACATTAGAACAACTTTGTAGAGGACCATAAGCTGATGGTAAATACAAAATATTAAACTTCCGGCTCTTGCAGTTTCAGAAAAGAAGATTTTCTTAGTTTTCTCTTTACAAAGTTAGTGTATTAAAACCTTTAAGGGGCCATAACTCTGCCAAAATGCATTCAACCAAAACACAGCCACAACAAGTCTTGGAACTGATTACACCTGCCAAGATTTGTTTAAATCCGACCAGGGGATCTGAAGAATTAGTCTGGACAAAGTTTTTGTATTAAAACCTTAAAAGGGCCATAACTGTGCAAAATCATTCAACCAGAACACGGCAATGGCAGACGAAACTAGGTTTGGTACTCATCATCCCTGTCAAGATTCGTTGAAACACGGCCAGGAGTTCAGAAGCCATACATGTAATTGCGCTGTTACTAGTCCAATACGGCTGGTTTTCGAACTTGTCCGAGCTTTCATTGATATTAACAATCTATGCAAGTTTGGTAAAGATCGAATAATAAATGAAGGTACAAGAGTGTTCACAAGGCAGAACATGGCATTTTTGAGCAAAACAATGGCCATAACTCCGGTGTTATTGATCCGGTCTGACTGGTTTTGTAACTCGTCTGTGCTTTTATTAATAATAACAATCGGTGAAAGTTTGGTAAAAACGAAATATGCTAGAGTGTTTACAAGGCAGAAAATGGCGTTTTTCGGAAAAAAAGGACCATAACTCTGGTGTTACTAATTGGATCTGGCTGGTTTTCAAACTTGTCCGAGCTTTCATTGATATTAACAATCTATGCAATGTTGGTAATGATCAGATAATAATTGAAGGGGTTAGTGTTCACAAGGCAATATATGACATTTTTCAGCCAATCAAGGGCCATAACTACTGTGAAACTAATCCGATTTGGCTGGTTTTCCAACTTTTCCGAGCTTTCATTAATATAAAGACCCTCGCAAAGTTTTGTAAAGATCCGAATAATATTAAAGGCCCTATCGTGTTCACAAGGAAAACATTAAGACGACGACGAACGATGGACAACTTGCCGTCACATAAGCTCTACTGGCCTTCGGCCAGTAAAGCTAATGAAAGTCAGAGTTATTGGTCATGGATAACAATATTCTGTGTGGTAAGATGAATATATGTGTAAAGTTTCATGAACATAGGTCAAATACTTCTTAAGTTACGGCCAGTTATGAACTAGGTTAGGTTGCAGGTTAAAGTTTTATGAAAGTGGGCATAACTCTGTCAAAATGAAAGTCAAAGTTACTGTACATGTGTAACTGCATTCCTTAGGTTAAGATGAAGATTTATGTGAAGTTCCACAAATGCATGTGTGAGCATTAACTTCTCCACTACACCCAATGCACATGGAGAGCTGGATAATTGTGCAATTGAGGCAAATTCTCCTACAGTCAAATATCCATAACTGTCATGGCTATACTATATGGCATAATCCAAACAGTCAAATATCTATAACTGTCCGGGCTATACAATAGGGTAATAAAAAACAGTCTAAAATCTATTACTCTCTGCACCATACACTAGGGTATATTCCAAACAGTCAAATATGCATTACTGTCCGGACCACACTTTAGGATATAATCCAGATAGTCAAAATTCCATTAATGTCAAGACTATCTATAGGGTATAATACGATATATGTTTAGAAGAAATAAACATCATATTCCAAACAGTGATATACATATATTAATTTAACGTATACATTTCATTAAAGCTTGTGGAAATTCAAATTTGTGTTTACAGTATTTAGGTATGAACTCATCGGAAACAAATTCATTTACTCGCCTTTTAGGCTATAATAAATTTATTGCTAGATTCTCATCCCTGCCCGCTCCCGTTTTTTTTAAGACGCCCCGGTAAATTTTATTCTTTTAAAAAAACAATAAAAAAAACAAAAAAACATTTGCTCCAAGTATGAAACTATTAAAAATGTGTTTTCAATCTCGGAAGTAGTATGTTTTACTATTTTTGCCTTGTGCTGAGGCCGTTTTCCTTTTGTCGTATAAAATAAAAATTTGTATAGGGCGGGTACGAGTGTCTGGCCACAGAAGAGATTCCAGATTGCCTCGTGGTAGCGGCCTGCCCAGTAGCACACTACGCACGGGGGATTTTCTCACCCCCAGGGTTTTGCGCTTGTTGTTGTTCTTATTTATATTGTACACAAAGGTGGTATAATGTGTTTGTGGTTGCTTTTATCACCAACAACAGTTGATTAAGGTTACTTACTACCCTGTATAATTATGGACAGTATAGTATAGTTATTATATAACCATGTATGATTGCTTTTGTGTTAAGTAACCCGTCAATTAGTTTAACAGTTCTTAATGTTTGTATGTGTATATTATGTATACACACTTTTTCTATGTAATACGTTTGTTATAGACTCACTATATTTGTGTCACGTATGTTAATAGCCCAAGCACAGAAATCGTCTCTGATTCACTCGGATAGACAATAATCCGAACTGCAATTGCGCTTTCGGTCTTGAAACCTTCTTCAGTTGCAACATGAAATCCTAAATGATTTCTATTTAATATATAAATTCTCTCATTTACTGATGTAACGAGGTTTATAACGTTACACTTTGATTAACCAATTAATTATATATATTATATTCAATCTGCGTAATTAGTTTCTAACACAGATTCAATACTTTATATATGTGTGGTTCTTATTGAGAACTGATATTTTAAAGTACAATAGTACTGTAAGACAAATCGGGTTGGTACCGAATGTATTGTCTTTAAATGAACATGCAGCAAGATGTTCAGACACGACTGGGTTGGTACCGTCTTAAATGTGTCTTATAGGTAGCATGTATTCCGAAGAAAACACTATTTATAATTTACTCGTCGGGTTGGTACTGAGACAAAATTTGGAGTATCTCCAATTCTCCATATGTTAGTAAATAAGACACGAATGTGTCATATATTCCGAGGAATATGCAGTTTACACGTCGTGTTGGTACCGAGACAAATGCTGGAGTATCTCCAGTAGTGTGTAAATCTGTACTGTATATAGCTATGTAGTTTACACGTCGGGTTGGTACCGAGACAAATTCTGGAGTATCTCCAGAAGTGTGTAAATCTGTACTGTATATAGATTACTAACTGAAGTGGATTATACAATGTTTTCAGAGCTGAAAACATGCGTGTGACTCAGTCGATGTAGGGACAGCGACTGACGACCTATCTCGCTGCTGGTGTGTATACACTGTGTAGTGTGTTGGTCCTTAATTGGTTCCATCTGTGTATCTACCGTCTTCCTTTTGATAACTGTTTCGACGCGTATCAATTAACGCGCTCAGTGTGATCAATTAGTTCACGCTTAAGGTGAGAAATTCTTCTGACCATACTACCGCCGGCTTACACTGAAACATGGCTTGGCCTAACTAGCCTGTCCTGGCTTGGCCTGGCCTGGCCTAAAATTAGTTGGTCCCTTGGGACTTGTTTAGGTCAGAGCAAAGGGTCATTGCCTCAAAACTGGGGTTATTGTTTGAGTATCCAAGTTCATTTATGTTGTTTCTAGATGGTCAGTGGCTCACATTAAGGTTAGCACATGTCTCATGGGACAATGCAGCTGTATTGATTATGTTAGGAACTGTGCACCTTGTGAGGGTCATTCAGAAATTTAAATTGGTAGTTATCATGTTGAAACAAAACGTTTTTGATTTATGATGGTAAAATGCAACAGTTTAAGATATAATGAAAACTTGTTTTTATTAATGTGAAATAGCAAAAAACACATGTATTAATGGAAACATATATAATTTCTATAGGTTTTTAGCTTTGGTGATGTAGCTAATGTCGAATACCATTGCTGATAATACTGGTCATTTAGTCGCTCTGTAATTTTCGATAGTTGAAGATTCGTTATATTAGCATTATTCCATAAATAGTTAAAACCTAGATCGTTTAACAAACGCTGTACTTCTGAGGCCCAGGACCCACGAACATTATTATTTACTAGGTTTTTATAAACTTTGTTGATTAAAGAGCCTTATGACTTAATAATTTTGAACCAAAATTTAAGAATTCGTTCGTTACGTACAATATCTAGAGGAACCTTACCCAATTCTCCATAGACTGAAGCATTTGGAGTTTGCGTTCTGACGTTTAGCATTTGTTCAAGAAATTTTAAATATATTCTTTCAATATCAGGAGCTTTATGAAATCCCCATATTTCAGCTCCATAATTTAAAATTGGAAGGATCATACAATCAAATAATTTCATCTTTTCACTTATTTTCAAAGGGACAGTATCAAATAAGGAATTCAAAGAATAAGTAGCTCTAAATGCTTGGTCTGCCAAGGCTTTTTGAGATTGATAAAATTTTCCATTTGATGACATAGTAACACCTAAATAGGTGAACTGTTTAACGTTATCTAGTTTTCTATTGTCATAGAATAAATCAACCTTATCCATTCTTGCGCCTAATTTACATATCATAGCTACAGTTTTATTAGCATTTACAGTTATATTCCATGCTTTACAATACTCATGTAGTTTATTTAACAAAATTTGTAGCCCATTGACTGAATATGAAAAAAGTACAGTATCATCTGCAAATAACAAAAGAAATATCTGCATTTTATTGAGCGTAATCATATCTGCATCACTATCGTTTATATAAGATGACATGTCATTAATAAATATAATAAATAATAAAGGTGATAAAGTTTCATCTTGTTTTACACCCATGAAGATATCAAAATAATCTGATATATTGATGTTTGCTTTAACACATATTTTAACTGAAGCATACATAGATTGCAACATTCTAACAAGCTTTGATGATACATTATTACTAAGGAG
Organism: Cyrtodaria siliqua; assembly: GCA_037043455.1. Classification (NCBI taxonomy): domain Eukaryota; kingdom Metazoa; phylum Mollusca; class Bivalvia; order Adapedonta; family Hiatellidae; genus Cyrtodaria; species Cyrtodaria siliqua. Next base: position 127,753 of record JAWPHD010005080.1, read on the forward strand.
TTTAAACCAAATTCCATTTCTATAGACTAAATCAAATGCTTTCTTAAAATCAATAAAGGCACAATACAGTTTTTTCCTTTCATGTTGGATAACTTTATTAATTATAGACTGTAAAACAAAGATACAGTCAATTGTACTTTTGCCTTTTCTAAAACCAAATTGACATTCCGATAAAATATTATTATCTTCTATCCATTTACGTAAACGATTGTCTAACATAACTGAAAATAGTTTAGAAAATATGCTAGTTAATATAATACCTCTATAGTTATCAATGTTATTTTTATCACCCTTTTTAGGCACTGGTACCAGCATTCCCTTTGTCCAAGCTTATTTCTCTTTAGAGCACTAACAGCTTTTAATACTTCGTCAACACTGAAATCACAATCTAACTGGTCTATAACAGGAATATCGTTGTAGTACGTTTTCTGCCTCTTCATTGACAAAAGTATCATTTTCAGAGTATAATTCTTTAAAATGACTATAAAAATTGTGAACAGAAATATTATTAGTGCTTTTGCACTTTTTCTTATATTTACGAACAAGATCCCAAATTTTTTTAGGATTATTTTTAGCAGTATCATGTAAAACAGATTTTTGATTGTTTTTATATTTAACTTTAGCACGACGCTTAACTTTCCTAAAAATACGACGTTTACCAATTACCAAATTAAAACATTCCTGTGTCCTAAATATACGATATCGTTTATTCGCACTTTTTAAATCACGCCTCGCGGCTTCGCATTCTTCCGTGTACCACGGGCTTACATGCTTTCGTCTAGGTATATTTCTATTATTAGTAACATGTTTTTTTACGCCAAATACACTATAAGCACTTGTGTACAGGACGTCTGCAAAAGAATCAATACCTTGGGAAATGTCTACATTTGATGAAATTATTTCAGAAACAATACGATTAAGATTAGTTTCTTCATTTAAAATTATGTCTTTAAAATCATCAACTTTGCCCTCGTCCCATTGCAATCTGTCTATAAAAATAGAATTCACAGTTTCATCCACTTTATCAAAATGAACTTTAAAATTAATCTGATTTGGTACATGAGGTGAACATGAAAAACTATCATGCACAATGAAATTTTCAATAATTGGAAATAGTGTGTAAGATACAAGAGCATAATCAATTACACTTTTACCAGTATTAGCCAAAAACGTAAACCGACCGACACCTGTGTCATCACCCACTCGTCCATTAACAATTCTGAGATCAGTACTTTTACAGATATCTAACAACTGTAAGCCAGAAAAATTACAGACTGTATCTTCGCTACATCTATCACTTATATCAACTGGACTCTCATCTACATCATTATCAAGAGTAAGAATATATTTATCAAACATGTCACTTGACTGAATGAAATCCTCCCGAGAAGCAGTTCTAGCATTCAGATCACCTATGACTGCTACTTTACCAATATCAGAATATTTTCTAATGCCAATTTTTAATTGTTCAAAACAACCTGTTTCATGAGATTTAAAATAAACCGAATCATTTGGTGGAATATATGCAAAACAAATGCAAATATCATTTTCTAAGTTAAAATAAACTTTATCTAGCTTAACCCATATAAAGCCATTACAGTCTTTTTCTAAAATTATGACTCCCTTTGATATACATTCTTTGACAAACAAACATACACCACCATGACCTCTACGACTCTTACGTTTTACAGACATACTTTCATTTCTAGGAGCACATATACAGTCATATCCGTCCAACTTAAAATCATCCTTCTTACTCTGCCAAGTTTCACAGCTCAATATTATATCAAAATTATATATAAAGTTCACAAACTCAAAGTCCGTTAAACAGTTCTTTAGACCTTCCACATTCCATGATATAACAGAAAGTTCTCACCCTTCTCGTTCCCCCTAAACTGGACCAGGCGTGTACATCTTGTTGTTAATAAACAATTTGTCTCGTACCAGGTACGCACGCTTCCCTTCTTCCCTAGCTTTCACCATCACTGGAATTAACGATCTTCTGCGCTCTTGAACTTGTTGAGGAAGCTGGTCAAATACCCCGTATGGAGTACTTTTCAGGTTAACACTCTTAAGGGCCCCTTTTACACACATTTTGGAATCAGTATCTTTAAATTTCACAACAATCGGGCGTGTTTACCCTTCGGCAGTACTCTGATACTGTACGAGATCTCGATGTGGGTAATAGTTAAAATGCGTTAATGTCATTTTAAGTAAACAACCAGATATTTGAATCTAACAGCCGTGGTTACTTCCAAGAGCATATTTTATAGGTTTCTCTTTATGTAATCTAGTGTTTTCTTCGGAATACATGCTACCTATACGGTACCAACCCAGTCTGTCTGAACATCTTGCTGAATGTTCATTGAAAGACAATATACATTCGGTACCAACTCGATTTGTCTTACAGTACTATTGTACTTTAAAATATCAGTTCTGAATAAGAACCACGCGTTATAAAGTATTGAATCTGTGTAACAAAAAAAAATTCAGACAGATTGAATACACTATATATAATTAATTGGTTAATCACAGTGTACCGTTATAAACCTCATTACATCAGTAAATGAGAGAATTTATATATTAAATAGAAATCGTTTAGGATTTCATGTTGCAACTGAAGAATGTTTCAAGACCGAAAGCTCTCTTGCAGTTCGGATTATTGTCTATCCGAGTGGAATCAGAGACGATTTCTGTGCTTGGGCTATTAACGCACGTGACACAAATATAGTGTGTCTATAACATACGTGTTACATAGAAAACGTGTGTATACTAACATACACATACAAACATTAAGAACTGTTAAACTAATTGACGGGTTACTTAACACAAAAGCAATCATACATTGTTATATAATAACTATACTATACTGTCCATAATTATATAGGGTAGAATGTAACCTTAATCAACTGTTGTTGGTGATAAAAGCAATCACAAACACATTATACCACCTTTGTGTACAATATGAATAAGAACAACAACAAACGCAAAACCCTGGGGGTGAGAAAACCCCCCGTGCGTAGTGTGCTAACTGGGCAGGCCTCTACCACGAGGCAATCTGGAATCTCTTCTGTGGTCAGACACTCGTACCCCACCTATACAAAAAAAACACAACAATTTCACTCCCTGCCCAAATTTTGAAAACAAATTGGATGAGAAACTAGCAATTAATTTATTATGGCCTTAAAGCTACACAATCCCGATAAAAGGCACACTAGAACTGAGCAAAACTAACGGTTATTACGTATGTTGTAAAGTGATTACTGTATACGTGTGGGTTCATATATACAACATGCGCACTACCTAAATTCACTGAATATTAATGAGATAAGGCGGTACTGTATGAGACGCTTCAGGTACTTTGTGAATCGACCACTGGTCTTATGTCGGGTATAAAATCGGATTTTAGCAGACGACATTTGACCACCGAACTGATGAGATCAATCTTCAGTAGAAAGACCTAATATGAAATACAAGTCATTAGCAATTGAAAAGGAAGCTAAAGATGTACTTACTCAAACAACGTTATAAGTCCAAAATAATACCTATAATTAAACGTAGCGGCTTTTTAAAAAAGACTCTTTCCAACTATCCCATTGCATCAAAGAAAATATTATATACAAATAATCCTCCATTTTTATGTGTGTGTGTGTGTGTACTGTATATTGACACAAAACACAAGGGAGACATTGTTTATCAAAATTGGAATATTGTTAGAGGGGGCCCAAACCAACGCTCATAAATAATGGTAAAGATGGAGATATAGTATTTGTTATGTGAAGTTATGCATGCATGTGTTTACACATATTAGTAGATTATAAATCAACATATTTTAAATAAATTCCTCTTAATTTATGCATGAATTGAAATATTGAAATTGAAAATGGATAGAGAGACACAGAGAGACAGAGAGACAGAGAGAGACATAGACAGTCAAAACAGGGAGAATGAAAGAGAGAAAGAGAGAGAAATAAAGAGACACACACACAGAGAAAGAGATAGATAGACAGAGAAAGAAAGAAAGAAAGAAAGCGACAGGTAGGGAGGGAGGGAGGGGGGAGGGAGAAGGAAGGAGGGGTGGGGGTTGGAAGAATTGAGAGAGAGAGAGAGTTTCTATATAATCGTATAGACATAGGTGTAAGAGCCGGAAGACCCCACACCCCAATGTTTCGGGGTGAGCCCCAATGTTGATGTTTTCACGAAACAATAAATGCAACTTATATGTATACAAAGCTATTTTATGAGTATTCTAAGAAGAAACATGGTTCGTATTCCAGTTCTGTAAATTATTAATTATGATCAAAACAATATCTTGAATAAAATGCTGCCCAGCCGTTTATTCCTGCCGGAGAACTACGAGTTTTTACGATTTTCTCGGACATGCGCAATGCGATTACAAACTATTCGGCGCAGTTCCGATAGCAAACGAACCGATCGGAACTCTTCGCTAATCAGACGCGGTAGTTCCGATTGTAAAAGAATAAGATCGGAAAATCTCCGAATCTTTTCAATCCTGTTTTTCCCCAGCAAAACGCATATTACATTGGGCTAAATTATTGCCATTTACTTTTTTCATAATCCTCTTTATAATTAAGTTAAGTTTATATCAATTGGTGGACAAAAAGATATAGGTAGAGCCTCTTTAAGTATGACTATTAGTTCAAATACTAGTAATTTACTTTTCCTAAGTTTACTTATTTAAATCTTAATAAAAAATTAATCAAGTTAAATGATTTGTAAAGTAATTTTAAATGTAAACAGGCCCGTAACCAGCTGACATTTAACCGAGGCATATCCCTTATTTTGGTGGCATTAACCTCCCTCCCCAGTCTGGATTTTGTTTTGATTTCCTTCAATGTGTTGCAATTCCCCCAGGGTCCTTTTATACTAGTATATAGTTGTTTTAATGTAAAGTATGTACATTCCCAAAATTCGACAAAGGCAACTGCATCTGTGTGCCCCAGTGTAGCTACGGACCTGGAAAAGCAAAATGGTTTATATTCACGGTGGGCAGACGAAACGGACACTGGCTGCTCAAAACAGCGTTACTTTGATCCTGGTTGTTCATGTAAAGGACCCTGGAGGATGAAAACACGTAAACTATTGGACGTGCTGTTAAAAGATATTTAATATTTCTTTCCAATAAGACAATTTGTGTGTCTGAATTCATGAAGAACGGGTTATAAAAACAGTGTTTTACATGTGAAAGAACTCGCACTGTTTACACACCGACGCGTGAAAGTACGTCTAGTTCTAAGAAAATTGTGTTTATTTTAAAAACGGAGACTACTACGCTATATCCGGAATTATGTTTTTTCAGTCGTTACATCCATTGGACGTATTTAAATAATATCTACCGATTGCCAAAAGCGTTAAGTTGTTTGTGAATTGCAAAGTAACGGATCCTGGTCGCTCATGGTACCGGATCCTGTTTGCTTCTGAGACAGGATCCTAGGTGGTAGTTGAAAACATACATCTTAAACAAACGACTAGATATGTTCCCCTGTTCGAAATATCTCAGTTTGATATCAGCGGTGGGAGATAAATCTGCGACATTTTCAATTGGGTGTGACTTTTGCGCGAGTCAACTTATGGACAAAAACAATCTGCTGAGATATTTCAAAGTTTTTTACATTTAACGAGTTTTCACCCTCCAAACATCGGCGAGGAACTCGTACTCTTCAAGGGGGCTGGCGTGGTCTAGTTGATAGCACGTTGGATTTGATCCGGATGAAGCCTTATCGGCGCAAGTCAATTTCGTTTGTGTATTATTGAGTAAAACATGTTCCCTTAGTCTCGTCCGTCGGATTGGTATGTTCACCGGTTCTGGGTTTCGGAGTCTATCCTTGGAACAATTTGCTAAATATATTCGTTAGTAAGAGTAGCGCAGCTTCTCGGATTTTTATGTATCCTTCCTTTCTTTGCGGCGACCGGCTATACATATTCAATATACTGTCCGGATAAACATAACCTTTTCAAATCATAGAATGACTCCGATGAGGGTGCTCCCTCGATATCCGCTAAAACAAAGTGGTAAATGCCTATTTAAAACTTGTAATTGACATTTTCCGTAAGTATTCGGAGATTATTAACGGAAAGCTAAGCATTTCTATAAGAGGTGTTCAATGTATTACTTTACGCATTTATATTACTTTGTGAATAATTGTACAGAGTTATTTTAAACAAAATATCTAAATAAAAAACCTTTTTCTTATTTGTTGCGTACAACTACGGTTGCCTCCCTATACGATATGTCTGCCTACATTATGCCAACATTCTTGTATACAGTCTACGTCATTAGTTGTTCACATTGCTGCATTTGTATTACTTGAAATATTTGATTTTTTATTCATTGATGCATTTTATTTTTAATATCATTTACAATCAAAAAAAAATTACCTGTTAGGGCTTAGCTAGAGCGCTACTAGTGTGGTCCCGGGGCAAACTACATGAACTTGTTTTATTCCCAGATTATCTGTGGTTCATTTTTGGAAGTATTTCCCACTATTTTATATCTTATTAGACGCTGACATGTTGATGATATAGTCTGAATCCTTATATCCTCTCGGCGCTCGTTTTTTTTGTTTTGTTTTTTATTTCTCGTGTTTTTTTTAATTTTCTGATTTTTGCAGACAATGTGTACACAGCTTCGTACTCTAGGATAATGCCTTTTGAATAAACCTTTTTTTTTTTAAATATAAAAACTGTGTGAGGTCATTGTCGTGTAAAACGGCGACAAAAACCGTCATGCAGCGCGCTGCGGGAAAGTAAGTTTGGTTTATGTCTATTGCGGGCCAATGGTTTATTTTAGGGTACTGTCGACGGAAGACAGGTCGTGAAGAGAAAATTATCTCCAAGTGCAAACGTATATACACGAACGTAGTTTCGGAGTACATTTGTTTAGTCGTGTACGACTTAGATGCATTTTTCCAAACTCACCACCAGATTCTATCACTATAACAAGATCTCACCCTCTACATTCTACATCCATAACCGATTTAATTATTCAATATTGGGCTGTTCCTTTTTATTTTCCATCATGCTATCGCATGAATGATTTAAGTACCGGTGGTCCAGAGTGATGCGCTGTTTCAAGTTCACCGCTACGGTCGTGGGTACGAATCCAGCTCGTTCTCAGATTTCATGAGGCATGCAGTACTTGTCCTTCTGATAAAAATGTGGGTGGTCTGAACCCCCACGAAAAAATCGACCATCACATATAACCTAAAATGTGCTGAAGATGACTTAAACACCATGCAACCAATATGTGTTGTTTTTTATTTATTTTTATTGTTTTTGTTGGTGGAGCCAAAGTCCAGATCGTCGTTTTCTCTTTAATCTGAAGGTGTGTAGAAAACAATCTATCAACCAGGATTCGGTGCCAATGATACGGATTGTGTCCGTTGTCAGAATCACACGCATTTTTTTACAGAGCAGCCAGGGTCCGTTACGTCTCTCCACCGTGATATTAGCACAGGGTCCTTCGCGATTGAGCATATTTATGTAAAGTAACGGCCTCCGTAGCCCAGTAGGTTAACGCGCTGTCTTAGTATGCTTTTACAGTCGCGAACGGGGTTCTAGCCCGGGCTTCAGCACTTTTTTATTGTATGAATTTTCTTTTTTTATGAAGAAGTAGTATTCAAATGCCTTTCAGATTCATCAGATTTAGATATTAACAAACGTATGCATAATAGCACGCACACAAGCACAGGTTACGCACGCACCCACAAACACGCTCGCCCGCAAGAACGATCTTTTTTTCACGAATTGACTCTTGTTTTTTTTCCCCCAAGAAGCTCTGGAATTGAAAAGTGTTACTGAAGGATAGACGGATGACCGACCTTCATGTGTATACCCCTTCCCCACATCCTATAAACTACGATTTGCGAGCAATAATATTGCTGGTCTTTTACCAATAAAAGAAAATTCTATATCTATAACCTAATTTGAACAATACCCTTCAACATGTTCAAGCGTATCATTGTAAACAATAATTTCTCCATGTCAAGTGTCAAGACTTGAGCATGTATTTCACGTTACATACTATTGGCTACCGATACACGCTCTCTGTATGTGTATACATGAATACTATGTGTGTGATGTTGGATTACTGCAATGTATTGAATGTTGTTTAACGGCTCATCAACACAGTTAATAGGTTATTTACAGCCGCCCCAGAGAGAGGGGAAGGATACATAGGAATCCGGGAACCTGCCCTACTCTTATTATCGAATAGAGTCCTATGGTTCTTTAACGTGCTCGGAGGATAGACCGATACACGGGACCGCCCGGTTTACGTTATCATCCGACGGACGAGGCTAAGGTAAAGTGTCTTGCCCGAGAACACACCGACGGAACTCAGTGGCACCACGGAGGATTGAACCCGGGGCCTCCGGTTACAAATCCGCCGCGCTACCGACTGCGCCACGCCAGCCATGATATTATAGGAAATAAGTATATACAATATATGGAACATATGTGGAATATGCGGGTGAGTGTTTATAATTCTCTACATAGTGATGTATTTACGTTATGCCTTACGCATTTTACTTGTTCCCTTCCGTTTAACATTACAATCATGTATATATTTACATTGCACGCCATTGAATATCTTCATCGAGTTGAACAGTCTGTAGTTATCGGATATCTGAGCGATTTGCTATGTGTGTGTGTGTGTAGTTCTGAGGTTTATAGTCCCTCCACCAACAAACACGACAAGATTCCCTGCCGCGACGGGCACAATAGAGTCTGGACTGTTCTAGTTGAATGTGTAGGTTGATCAGGTGCTGCTGTGTAGTGTAGTCGTTTCTCTTGTAGATGTGTAGTGTTGTGTCGCTGCTGCTCTGTGTAGTTGTCGCTGTGGCGGTGAAGTGGTGGTCTGGTGGTCGAGGTGGCCTGCATCCGCTAAGGTGGTTGATCTACATCCGCTAGTGTGGTGTCCTACAGCCGCTACTGGTCGGGGGGTCCTTGCGTTTGGGGCCACACCCATCACAGATGGCCCCTGCGCTGCAAGCATTATCAGATGGCTGTATTTTTCATGAATCCCTCTTCTGTTGTCAGACTACGGTCGAATGTAGGCCTCGACGTCGATCCCTAATTATCACTAACTATATACTTCTGCTGCTACTTCTACTCTGTGTTGGTTGATCTCAGCTCTGGCCCGCGGACTTCTGTCTGACAACTTCCAAATTCTCTACTTCCATCTGATGATGAGTGCCTTGATGGGGCGCAGGAGACTTCTTCATGATCAGTCAAGTGACACTCAGGCTCCTGAACCAAGACAAACCAGTTCAGAAGTACCAGTGTGTTAGTCACTATACGCGAATATAGTGATTTACCCCACCAGTAATGTTGTATAGGGCTGGCAAGGCGACCCCTATACAAACACAATGAGTGTCACCAGTGCCCTCTCCGCGACGTGCACGCTGTGAAGAACAGGAGAAGAGCGAATTGCTAGTAGTATAAGGTTTTATTTTTCCTCGCCGTTGGCAACTAGGCCTTTTGGCGAGGTTTTCAATAGTAGTTTATTTATAATAACCTTAGTAGTTTAAATAATGTTACTAATGCTTATCAATCTCGCACGGATGGCAGGATCCAAGCAGACGCAAGACATGGCAATAGATGGTTTGCATGGACACAAGAAGATTAACTTGGCAGAGGCTGAGTGATGGAAACACAGGTGGAATAAGCTCATGTTGGTCTATTTTATATATAAAATTTAATCGAGGATTATAAATAACAATTTTATTTGCCAGCGCCAGCGCGTCAACATTTCTTAAAAATGATTTAACTTAATATGTACATATATACATAATCCATGTTGTGTCTGCTTCATGCTCCCTTCCGAAGGGAATGGACTCTTTTAATTATAAGCATATAATGTTAAAAAAGAGATCGTTAAAATGTCCAGTGTTGTTAGTAAGACATCACTCCAAATCTCTCAATATAAAATAATTCAGTATGAGTTTTGCACTTATGAGAGCAAAAACGTTAATTGGAGTGTGTCTCTCCGCCAAAGCCACGGGCAGGCCACACTGGGGAGGGCATGAAGCTGAGATATACATAGGTTTTACATGTTAATATTATGTCCCTCGTTATCCCGATGTGTGCGTCAGATCAAACTAAAAATAGAATTTTCCCAGCTGTCGATATAAAATCAATGTGAAGTAATAAGCATATATAAAACTAAATAGGACAGCCAGGAATTTCTATTAACTTAAAACAACCAAATATTAAAATCACACACATGGGGCTGGTGGGGGCATACAAAGTAGTGTTACATGAAATTATACGACATAAGGGACTGGGAGTGGATGGAGTGGGGGGAAATATGTAACTTAGTAATAATATTGTTTATAAGATAAACATTTAGGACATTTTTAGGACATATTTAATAAGCATCTCCATGACACCAAAAGTATAGGGTTGACCCCACACTCATCCTGTCATGGAGTCCTATCAAAACTCAGCTAGACATGTCCATGACGCCATGAGGTAGGGCAGTCCCCACACTCACTTAGTCGTGGCGCATTATATATATAATAGTATGTGATTGGTCCTGGACCGTTGTGCCTGCGTTGTCATCAGACTCAAAAATCGCCCCAACGCGTCCACCAGATCAGTCCCATATTATAACTGTATCAATTAAGTAGTTTATAATATTCATATGAAGAATAACGTACGTCTCTGTGTTGACTACCACCAAGAGAGCCAGTACAGCGACCGTCTAACCAGGTGGCAGTCAGTACTGAGTATGACCCAAATTTAGTCTACTATATAAGTAGACTATGTTATTCATAAGAAGTTTATATATTATGCTGTTACTTACGTAGACTAATAAATAATCATATGACGTTTATATAATGTTAAAAATGACGATTATCTGCACTCTAACAGAAAGGGTTTACAATTTGGTAAAATTATACTGAATAAACGAATTTAAATCAAACCATCAGTGTTTTCGAGCCCAGCAGACAAAACATACAAGCTAATCCACTGGGCCGTCCAACATTGTAGTTTTAGTCTAAATCGTCTTTTCGAATTTTGTGCCCAGGATGAAAGAACTGAGAGCGCTAAATACTTGAACGCTATGTTTTTTGATAGGATCTAAAATGTTAGTTAACTTAAAGGGTAATGGTAAGTTTAGCAATTTTAATTTTAAGATATCTCTCTGTATTTCAAACTGACTACAATCTAGTAAATAATGTTCCGTAGTAAGATGGACTAGGCAGTTAGGACAATCCTTATGAAGGTCGTTAATTATGTGGCTGCCTAAACTAGCCGGTAATAGATTGTACCCCATTCTCAGTCTTGTAATTACTTTATCGATAAGCCTATTGGTAGAAAATGGTTCCTGAATTTTGAAGTTTGTTTTAAGTCTAGAGAAAGTATGGAACTTGTTAATTTGATTAGTTAAATAATGATCTACTTTCTTGTTTATTATTTTCCGAATGTGTGAGTAAATTTCAGTATGTCCTACAGGGATTGGTTTGTCAACGGCAGTGGTGTCCAAGCCTGATTACCGACTATACCAACATGAGCCGGGCACCACTCCAAGTTTACAGAAAGTTTTAAAATATGGCAATCATTTAATTTATATAAAATATTTGTCAGAAGATCAGGGCGAGTTCTACTCGTTCTGTCTTTAATAGCCATAAGACTTGAAAGCGAGTCTGAGAAAATAACTGAGAATGTAGGCTTGTATTTAATAATCCATTTAAGGGCTCTGTCTATAGCGACTAGCTCCGCGGTAAAAATTGAGAGACCGTCAGAGATTCTAGAAATTTTAGTAATATATTTTGTTGGTATAACAAAAGCTGATGCTACACGTCCTGAGACAGGATCTTTGGAACCATCTGTATAAATTTGTAAAAAGTTATTATATTTACTATCCTTATGTTGTAGGAAGTTCAGTTTAATTTCTGATGCTTCGTCGTTTTTGTTTATTATAGAGGAAAGGGAAATGTCTACATTAGGTTGAATTAGAGTCCATGGAGGGACCTCTCCTACTGAAACATCTGCAATTAGATATTGGTCTAGGTTATATTCCTCTATTAAATTATAAATGGTTGCGTCGAATGGCTTGGGATTTTTACTAAATCTATTAAGACATTGAGTATTTACAAAAATATTATTTACTGGATTTGATTCCTTTTTTGTCTGGACCCTGGCCCAGAAACGAAGCATCTGTTCTTCTCTATGAATATGTAATGGCAAAACGCCAGCCCTATGTTCCAAAATATGCTGTGGAGTAGAATTTAGGGCTCCCAGTGCAATTCTAAGACATCTATTTTGTAATATATCGAGTCGATGAAGTAGTGATTTTGAGGCACATGAATATACATGGGATCCGTAATCAAGTTTGGATCTTATTAAAGTTTTATATAAAAGTGGTAATGATTTTTTATCCGATCCGAAATCAGTACCTTTTAGCATTATTAATAAATTTAAATCCTTTTCGCATTTGTTTAAAAGGTTATATATGTGGGCTGTAAAATGCAACCTTCTATCCCAGATAAGGCCTAAAAAAGTGACTGTGTTGCTAAATATAATTTTAGTATTACCCAGAAAAAGATCTGTAGAAGTGTGGGCGGTATTTCCAAATATAATCCCTATAGTTTTACTAGTGGAGATTTTTAATCCCCATTTTTCAGCCCAATCATAAATTAAGTTTAGTCCCTTTCGTGCTTTAGCTTGTAATTTATCTATACGTTTCCCAGAAATCCATGCGCCACTATCATCTGCAAATTGACTAACGACCAAACCGGAATCTTGAACTACATTAGGTAGGTCGTTAATTAGAATGTTAAAAAGGAGCGGAGAAATAATAGATCCTTGTGGAGTACCACGTTCTAAAAGTTCTACTTCAGAAAGATCTTCATCAACTTTACTTGAATTTTTCTATCCTGGAGAAAGGCCTTGACAAAATAAAAACCGTTTCCTCGAATTCCGAGGTCAAATGATTTGGATAATATTCCAATATGCCAGGCTAGATCGAAAGCCGCCTGGAGATCAAGAAAGATGGCTAGAACAGATCGGCTCTTGTTTTTAGCAAATAAGATGTCGTGTTGTAATCGGGCTAGCTGATCTTGAGAGCTACGCCCTGTTCTAAATCCTGACTGAAATTTATTAATTAAACCCTTAGATTCTAAAAATTGTTCAAGTCGGTTTTTAACCATAAATTCCATTAGTTAACTTGGATGGGACGTTAAACTGATGGGTCGAAAAGATTGTGGCTCGTTAGGGTTTTTATTAGGTTTATGTATTGGAATGACACAGGCAAGTCTCCAGGATTCAGGATAGTTATAAGAAGACCATATTTTATTATATAGAGTAAACCAAATATTTAAAGTAGAATCCGGCATATGTTTGAAAAGTTGATATGAGAGTTTATCGGGTCCCACGGCTGAATTTTTCCTGCTAGCAATTGCATCTTTTAATTCCATTAGAGTAAATGGTATATTTAAGGTGGAATCGTCATCTTCAATATTATTATTATTTATTTTATTTTTAAATTCGGTTTCAAAGACCATCTGATAATTGATCGTTGCATCTGAAAGATTTTCTTTGCTTGAAACTTTGGCAAAGTGTTTAGCTAGTAAATTAGCTTTGTCTTGGTTAGTTGTGGCATTACTGAATTTTGTTTTAAGAAGGGGAATGCTGGAAAAAGAGTTGCCACGTATTTTATTAATTTTATCCCAGAATGTTTTTGAATTGTTTTGTTTTAAGGAACAAGTATTAATGAATGTTTCCCAGTTATTTTTCTTGGCTTGGGTTATAACTGTTCTATCTTCCTGTTCCGCCTTTTTATAATTTAATAGATTTATTTCAGAGTCGTCTTTTTTAAGTTTATTCAGAAGATATTTTCTATTTTTAACTGCTGCTTTGCATTCTGAATTCCACTATGGGACATTTTTCTTTTTGGGGTTGTTATTATATGTTGGAATACTTCCATGCATAATATTAAGAAGACTATCGGTTAACTTGTTATTAAAATTGTTGATATTATAAGATTGTATATTATCTAGATTAATATCTTTACATAATATATTAAAAAGATCCCAGTCTGCCTTATTGAAATTGAACTTGTTTTGATTGTAACTTTCTTGATTAATTTTAGAAGAACTTAGTTGTATTGACATATGTATAGGAAAATGGTTAGAACCCCAGTTATCCGGTAATACTGTTCAGTGTGTTTTTTGTGCTAAAGATCTAGAAGTAACTGAGAGATCAATGCAAGTAAGGTTACCATTGTGTGTATCAAGACGTGTGGGGGAGCCGTCATTCAGGAGGACTAGATCGAACTCGTCCAACCATTTGACTATTGCTTTTCCTTTATTTGTAATTTTTTCCGAACCCCATGCAAAGTGATGGGCGTTAAAATCGCCTGAAAGAAGAATATTCTTTACCTTTAAAGGTAGAATAACATCGTATATTGTTTTAAGAGATTGGTAGTCACAATTGCGTGCGTATAAATTTGACATAATAAAAGTAAAATCTTGAAAGTAGATTTTAAATAATTGTACTTCAATGGGTGTAAAACCATCTGTATCTTTCGGATCTAAAATTTCAATCTAGTTTATATATTATGTTGTTACTTACGTAGACTAATAAGTAATCATATGACGTTTATATAATGTTAAATACGACGATTATCTGCACCCTAATAGAAAGGGTTTACAATTTGGTAAAATCATACTGAATAAACGAATTTAAATCAAACCATCAGTGTTTTCGAGGCCAGCAGACAAAACATAGAAGCTAATCCACTGGGCCGTCCAACATGGTAGTTTAGTCTTAATCTTCTTTTCAAATTGTGTGCCCAGGATGAAAGAACTGAGAGCGCTAAATACTTGAACTCTATGTTTTTTGATAGGATCTAAAATGTTTGTTAAATTAAAGGGTAATGATAAGTTTAGCAATTTTAATTTTAAGATATCTCTCTGTATTTCAAACTGACTACAATCTAGTAAATAAAGTTCCGTAGTAAAATGGTCTAGGCAGTTAGGACAATCCTTATGAAGGTCGTTAATTATGTGGCTGCCTAAACTAGCCGGTAATAGTTTGTACCCCATTCTCAGTCTTGTAATTACTTTATCGATAAGCCTATTGGTAGAAAATGGTTCCTGAAATTTGAAGTTTGTTTTAAGTCTAGAGAAAGAATGGAACTTGTTAATTTGATTAGTTAAATAATGATCTACTTTGTTGTTTATTCCTTTCCGAATTTGTGAGTAAATTTCAGTATGTCCTAAAGGGATTGGTTTGTCAACGGCAGTGGTGTCCAAGCCTGATTTAGGCTTGGTCGGCCTTTTTCGTTACCGACTATACCAACATGAGCCGGGCACCACTCCAAGTTTACAGAAAGTTTTAAAATATGGCAATCATTTAATGTATATAGAATATTTGTCAGAAGATCAGGGCGAGTTCTACTCGTTCTGTCTTTAATAGCCATAAGACTTGAAAGCGAGTCTGAGAAAATAACTGAGAATGGAGGCTTGTATTTAATAATCCATTTAAGGGCTCTGTCTATAGCGACTAGCTCCGCGGTAAAAATTGAGAGACCGTCAGAGATTCTAGTAATTTTTAGTAATATCTTTTGTTGGTATAACAAAGGCTGATGCTACACGTCCTGAGACAGGATCTTTGGAACCATCTGTATAAATTTGTAAAAAGTTATTATATTTACTATCCTTATGTTGTAGGAAGTTCAGTTTAATTTCTGATGCTTCATCGTTTTTGTTTATTATAGAGGAAAGGAAAATGTCTACATTAGGTTGAATTAGAGTCCATGGAGGGACCACTCCTACTGAAAAATCTGCAATTTGATATTGGTCTAGGTCATATTCCTCTATTAAATTATAAACGGTTGTGCCGAATGGCTTGGGATTTTTACTAAATCTATTAAGACATTGAGTATTTACAAAAATATTATTTACTGGATTTGATTCCTTTTTTGTCTGGACCCTGGCCAAGAAACGAAGCATCTGTTCTTCTCTATGAATATGTAATGGCAAAACGCCAGCCTCATGTTCCAAAATATGCTGTGGAGTAGAATTTAGGGCTCCCAGTGCAATTCTAAGACATCTATTTTGTAATATATCGAGTCGATGAAGTAGTGATTTTGAGGCACATGAATATACATGGGATCCGTTATCAAGTTTGGATCTTATTAAAGTTTTATATAAAAGTGTTAATGATTTTTTATCGGATCCGAAATCAGTACCTTTTAGCATTATTAATAACTTTAAATCCTTTTCGCATTTGTTTAAAAGGTTATATATATGGGCTGTAAAATGTAACCTTCTATCCCAGATAAGGCCTAAAAAAGTGACTGTGTTGCTAAATATAATTTTAGTATTACCCAGAAAAAGATCTGTAGAAGTGTGGGCGGTATTTCCAAATATAATCCCTATAGTTTTACTAGTGGAGATTTTAAATCCCCATTTTTCAGCCCAATCCCAAATTAAGTTTAGTCCCTTTTGTGCTTTAGCTTGTAATTTATCTATACGTTTCCCAGAAATCCATGCGCCACTATCATCTGCAAATTGACTAACGACCAAACCGGAATCTTGAACTACATTAGGTAGGTCGTTAATTAGAATGTTAAAAAGGAGCGGAGAATGATAGATCCTTGTGGAGTACCACGTTCTAAAAGTTCTTCTTCAGAAAGATCTTCATCAACTTTACTTGAATTTTTCTATCCTGGAGAAAGGCCTTGACAAAATAAAAACAGTTTCCTCGAATTCCGAGGTCAAATGATTTGGATAATATTCCAATATGCCAGGCTAGATCGAAAGCCGCCTGGAGATCAAGAAAGATGGCTAGAACAGATCGGCTCTTGTTTTTAGTAAATAAGATGTCGTGTTGTAATCGGGCTAGCTGATCTTGAGTGCTACGCCCTTTTCTAAATCCTGACTGAAATTTATTAATTAAACCCTTAGATTCTAAAAAGTGTTCAAGTCGGTTTTTAACCATAAATTTCTTAAGTTTACTTGGATGGGACGTAAAACTGATGGGTCGAAAAGATTGTTGGTCGTTAGGGTTTTTATTAGGTTTATGTATTGGAATGACACAGGCAATCCTCCAGGATTCAGGATAGTTATTAGAAGACCATATTTTATTATATAGAGTAAGCCAAATATTTAAAGTAGAATCCGGCATATGTTTGAATAGTTGATATGAGAGTTTATCGGGTCCCACGGCTGAATTTTTCCTGCTAGCAATTGCATCTTTTAATTCCATTAGAGTAAATGGTATATTTAAGGTGGAATCGTCATCTTCAATATTAGTATTATTTATTTTATTTTTAAATTCGGTTTCAAAGACCATCTGATAATTGATCGTTGCATCTGAAAGATTTTCTTTGCTTGAAACTTTGGCAAAGTGTTTAGCTAGTAAATTAGCTTTGTCTTTGTTAGTTGTGGCATTACTGAATTTTGTTTTAAGAAGGGGAATGCTGGAAAAAGTGTTGCCACGTATTTTATTAATTTTATCCCAGAAGTTTTTTGAATTGTTTTGTTTTAAGGAACAAGTATTAATGAATGTTTCCCAGTTATTTTTCTTGGCTTGGGTTATAACTGTTTTAGCTTTCTGTTCCGCCTTTTTATAATTTAATAGATTTATTTCAGAGTCATCTTCTTTAAGTTTATTCAGAAGATATTTTCTATTTTTAACTGCTGCTTTGCATTCTGAATTCCACTATGGGACATTTCTCTTTTTGGGGTTGTTATTATATGTTGGAATACTTCCATGCATAATATTAAGAAGACTATCGGTTAACTTGTTATTAAAATTGTTGATATTATCAGATTGTATATTATCTAGATTAATATCTTTACATAATATATTAAAAATATCCCAGTCTGCCTTATTGAAATTGAACTTGTTTTGATTGTAACTTTCTTGATTAATTTTAGAAGAACTTAGTTGTATTGACATATGTATAGGAAAATGGTCAGAACCCCAGTTATCCGGTAATACTGTCCAGTGTGTTTTTTGCGCTAAAGATCTAGAAGTAACTGAGAGATCAATGCAAGTAAGGTTACCATTGTGTGTATCAAGACGTGTGGGGGAGCCGTCATTCAGGAGGACTAGATCGAACTCGTCCAACCATTTGACTATTGCTTTTCCTTGTTTTGTAATTTTTTCCGAACCCCATGCAAAGTGATGGGCGTTTAAATCGCCTGAAAGAAGAATATTCTTTACCTTTAAAGGTAGAATAACATCGTATATTGTTTTAAGAGATTGGTAGTCACAATCACGTGCGTATAAATTTGACAGAATAAAAGTAAAATCTTGAAAGTAGATTTTAAATAATTGTACTTCAATGGGTGTAAAACCATCTGTATCTTTCGGTTCTAAAATTTCAATCTTTTCACAATTAATATAATTTTTGAAGTAGACGGCCAACCCTCCACACGTATTGGTATCATTTGCTCTATTATTATCATAAAATTTAAATTCATGCTTAAAACCGGGAATAGATTTGAATGTATTTTTATTAAATTTGGTTTCCTGAATACAAAGAATATCAACTTCAGGATTTAGGTCCAGGAATACTTTGATCTCAGAGTGCTTTATATGAGTTAAGCCTCCGGCATTAAAAGATATAATATTTACAGATTTATTCACTTCGAAATGAAATTATTTATACACTTTTTAAGATTTGAATTTTGTCGTTTAGTTGCCACCGAGGAAGAAGTTGGTTTACGTGGAGTTTTAGTTCCTTTAAGGGTTCCTTGAGTTTTCCTCGGTGTTTTCTTTATGTTTATCTTGCTATTATTTTTGCTAGTAAAATTGTGTGGCTTATGCTTATTCAATAGCAGATTTTCTGGAGAAAGTATGGGGCCAGGAGGGAGTGGGGTGTCCAATGTATTATGGATGTGGGAGGGAGGTTGGTCAATACACCTAGGACCCACTATGCCCTTAAGGATCTCCCTATGTATATGATTGATTAACAACGGGCCAGTAGGTCTAGATCTTTCGTTTATCAATCTAATCGTTAATTTTGTAAGTATTTCAATGTTGGTAATTATAGGAATAGAATTGTTTAGTACTTGGACTTTTACTGGGGTGGTTTGAGACGAGTTATCAGAAAATATAGGTGTGTTTTTAATCGGGGTACTAATAGTCGGAGTTTCATCGATCCCCACCAGATCTAGTATTGAAATCTGTTCTAAGGTTTTTGCCGTTGTTGATGAGAAGCTGAAGGAGTTATCTATAGTTAAAAGTGATGTATTTTGGGTTACATTGAACATGCTGCAGTCGCTAATAGTTTTTGAAGTGCCCAATGGATAATCAGAAGTGTTTGATGTAGATTGTTTAATTATTTTCGCTCCGGGGTGTTAGATGGAGTAATCAACTTTTGTTTTTGAGACTTGGTGGGATTTCGATTTGATTCCGCGATTGGCTATTAAGGGAGATAGATTGTTCGGTTATTGTTTCGTCTATAATTAAAATAGGGTATGTAATAGGGGAAGTACTAAAGGGTATCACTGGATCTGCCCCCCTTGTTTCCTATAGAATTTATTGTCTTGATATGAAGACTTAGTAATGTCTAGTTTATAGGAAGGGGCGTTGATCCACAGTAGACGTATTCCCGTTTAACACAGGGGCCTGGTTATTTTTAAGAGAGCCAATTGTTAATGTTGTTATGGGGGGAGTGGTAAGTTTACTAGTGGGAATGTGGCTCTTAATATCAATAGATTTGACAACTATGTCAGCATATGTAAGTCGGGATTTACCCGGCGACTTAGGGTCAAAGTTTCCGTTGGAGACTGGTGGGGTGGGGGGGGGGGGGGGGGGGTATTTCAAGTACGGCCCCCTCACTTAATATTATAGGCTTAACCGTGGGTGGTGATAAAAAGGAAGCAGAAATATCTTTATGTGGGGAGGGAGGGGCGGGGGTGTCCATGTCCCAACTCGGGGTCTGTAAGTTTTGAGACCATGTAGATATGATCTCAGGATCATCCTGTTTTGCTTCTATTGGGCGATCCCGTGTTTTATGGTTTGGGAACCACTCATCACGACCAGAGGCTGCGGCCTTAATTTGGGGCTGGATAATAGTCCGCCCTTGGCTTTTATTGGCCTTTGATTTGCCATATATTTCAATGGCTATAGTCCATGAGGTTCTGTTCCTCTTGGCTATCTTTGTGATCTCAATAGCTGAGATATATATGGAGCAGCCCCTGAATCTTGTCGAGTGTTCCCCACCACAGTTAACACACATGTTAACACGGGAGGTACAATCCATAGTATGGTGGGACTGGGCACATTTGGCGCAGGCTACAGTGCCTGTACATTTGTCGTATTTGTGCCCAAATCCCTGACATTTAAAACAACGGATCGGAGGGGACACGAACTCCTCAACCTCAAAGGCAGTAAATTGCTATTGCTATATAAACGTTTAGGCTTATATACCCGTAATCGCTGGGTGGAACACTTTCAAAGTTACCGAAGCGTTTATCACGCCTATTATGCAAATGTCTCGATATACGCTACGACAATATACCAGCCTAAACAATGTATACAACACATCCAGCAAAGAACTTCATCTATAGCCGTTCCTAAGTTTAAAAGAACATGATATTGTATTATTTTATCGGGATTGTGTAGCTTTAAAGATCTCCAGCCAAGTTAATATACCCCATTTATATAAATATACGATATACTAATACTAAAAACTTAGAAATAGCTGCCAACCACAAAAAATATTAGTTAGAGGAGAAAAAGATGATTTTAATAAACAAATTTGTCTTCGTGAAAGTCCGGAACAATTCGGCATTGACCTTATGGCCTGGTTGTCATCTGTTGTATTCATGCATGGTAGTTTCGGGAAGACATCATATATTTATTATTTTTATGAGACAACTTATTTTGTATTATTATATTAGATAACTATTGGGAAATGGTTCACTGTGTTACGTTTGGATGCAATACCACGAGAGCTAGCAAAAGGTTCAAAGTGATTATATATAAGAACTCTGAACGAAAGTAAAAGTATGTCAGTTTGGTTTATTTTTAGCTCAGACTTCGACGATCGAAACGTATCCTGTAGAAAAATGCACGAAGACAATATGCATAAAATTATCAGTGGGCATTTCATCCATAAATGGAAATCGAAAAATGATAAATATCCCATGCTGTTATTATTTGTTTGTGTTTTAAAGGGTCCTCCAAATTGAAAAATAAAGTGATTTTAAATAAAAGCTTATTATAAAAGAATGTCAATGTCATCGTCCGTTTTTTCAAAAACCGTTGATAAATGCAAGTTTTACAGGTATGAAGTTTACCTGTACACAAAAAAAACTGGTGCGCGATCGATCTTCGGAAAATGACGTCATAAGGGACGACCAATCACATCTTCCGTACAAACTACCTACTTTACATAATCAATTATAGCGCGTATCTATGTGTAAACAAACCGTTACTCTTGTTGGATGTCCATTTTTTTCTCATGTAGCCTAAGTGTTATAAACCCTGGAATATTATTGATGTGTTCGTGTCTTCATCATGGTGAAAAGGTGCTCATTAAGCTTTTGTAGAAAAAGTAAACAGGAAGGCAGTGTAAGTCTACACACAATGGATTGAACTTGTTTTGCAAAACGGTGTGAAATGGAATTTTTCAGAGCACTCTCGCGTATGTTCGGACCATTTTACTGAGAAAGATTTTGATGACTCTTATGAAACGAAAAAGAGATTACATTTACTCTATCAGTTCAGATGGGATAACATAATTATTTTTTTTGGTGTCCGGAAATATAACTTTCCCATCCACCAGAAAATCTTGATTTACATGTCCTAGGCACGCATAGTAATACTAGGCCTTAGGTAATATTTGTAATTTATTAAGCACAATTTCAGTTTAACATTACCATATTAACAGCCATTATATAACACTTTATTTGTATACTTTCATATTGTCCCCTTCTATGCATTGATTAAGAGTAAAGCATATATTTAATATGCAATATTCTACGGTACTGCCTATAGGCAAGGTCCCATATTGTCTCCTTCTATGTATTGATTCAGGGTGAAGCGTATTTATTATGCAATATTCTATAATACTGCATATAGGCAAAGTCCCATATTGTCTCCTTCTATGCATTGATTCAGAGTGAAGCGTATTTAATGTGCAATATTCTACGATATTGCATATAGGCAGAGTCCCATAGTGCACAGTGTAAATGAGCTACTTGCAATGTAAACAATCCAAACATGCATAGCATCATCATGGTTTCCTAGTATCTGCAAAAGACTTTGAAGAACGGTTTGATCTGTTTGACTCACAGACTGATATGATTGCTAACAGAGATGGTCAAACTTGATGACGTCAACATTCGTTATTTGAATGAGGTAACCATTTTAGCTATGTCACATTTGATCCTTTCATGCCAAATAATCTTGGTCACAAAATTAAAATAAATGACAAGATACCAGTCCAATCCAGTGTTACAGAAATAACACAGTCGCGATGAAAAATAATAATCAAACTATAGATTTACATCAAACTCAGGCTAAACAATATGCAAGGATACAATAAAAAGGTTATTACATTTGTATGTGTTTACAATACACAAACATAATATACTCTTGTGTAACAATGTTCACAGTATGAACACTTACACTTGTGTTGTAATATTTACTATGTTTACAATACACAAACATAATATACTCTTTTGTAGCAATGTTCTTAGTATGAACACTGTAATGTTTACTATTTTAACAATACACAAACATAATATACTCTTGTGTAGCAATGTTCACAATATAAACACTAACACTTGTGTTGTAATGTTTACTATGTTTACAATACACAAACATAATATACTCTTGTGTAGCAATGTTCACAATATGAACACTTACAATTGTGTTGTAATGTTTACTATGTTTACAATACACAAACATAATATACTCTTGTGTAGCAATGTTCACAATATGAACACTTACACTTGTGTTGTAATGTTTACTATGTTTACAGTACACATACATAATATACTCTTGTGTAGCAATGTTCACAATATGAACACTTACACTTGTGTTGAAATGTTTACTATGTTTACAGTACACAAACATAATATGCTCTTGTGTAGCAATGTTCACATAATGAACACTTACACTTGTGTTGCAATGTTTACTATGTTTACAATACACAAACATAATATACTCTTGTGTAACAATGTTCACAGTATGAACACTTACACTTGTGTTGTAATGTTTACTATGTTTACAATACACAAACATAATATACTCTTTTGTAGCAATGTTCTTAGTATGAACACTGTAATGTTTACTATTTTAACAATACACAAACATAATATACTCTTGTGTAGCAATGTTCACAATATAAACACTAACACTTGTGTTGTAATGTTTACTATGTTTACAATACACAAACATAATATACTCTTGTGTAGCAATGTTCACAATATGAACACTTACACTTGTGTTGTAATGTTTACTATGTTTACAATACACAAACATAATATACTCTTGTGTAGCAATGTTCACAATATGAACACTTACACTTGTGTTGTAATGTTTACTATGTTTACAGTACACATACATAATATACTCTTGTGTAGCAATGTTCACAATATGAACACTTACACTTGTGTTGAAATGTTTACTATGTTTACAGTACACAAACATAATATGCTCTTGTGTAGCAATGTTCACATAATGAACACTAACACTTGTGTTGCAATGTTTACTATGTTTACAATACACAAACATAATATACTCTTGTGTAGCAATGTTCACAATACGTTCACTTGTGTTGTAATGTTTACTATGTTTACAATACCCAAACTTAATATACTCTTGTGTAGCAATGTTCACAATATGAACACTTAAACTTGTATTGTAATGTTAACTATGTTTACGATACACAAACATAATATACACTTGTGTTATAATGTTTACAATACACAGACCAGGGTTGTCTATAATAGCGGGCATCGCCGTCTGTTTTAAACTGAGCCAGTTGTAAAAAATTAAAACTTTCTCTTTTTCAACAATCAGTATCAAATATTATGGAATAATTTCATCATCTGAAAGAAACATGAAATAGCCAACCGTTCTGACCTAAATTAGTACCAAAAAGAGGAAAATGCATGTAATCAGACCCTATGTTTAAAAAAAAAATATGGTGGTAGCATGCCCGTGGACCCCTATCAACCTCACTCACACTGCTCGATCGCTAATGGTTGACACCTGTCAAATCAAAGTAGCCACCTGTTTCAAAAATTAGAGACAGCCCTGCAGACATAATATAAACCTTTTTTGTAATGTTCACACTGTTTACAATATGTAACCACAATAGACACAACTGTTGTAATGTTTACAATATATAAACATAATACGCATTTGCATTGCAATGTTTACAATATATAAACAAACATAATATACACTTGTCTTTCAATGTTTACAATATTTACAATACATAATCTTAATATAAACTTGTGTAGCAATATTTGCAATATGTACACAGTAATATATACTCTTTTGACGTAAGGTTTTCAATGTTTACAATACACACATTATATACACTTATTTTGCAATGTTTACAAAACCTCTGTTCCTTCGATATGACACATAAAACATCTATTTAAATAACATAAAACCTCAATCTATGAATCAAAGCCTCTGTTCTTTGAAGGAAAACCTCTTCATATGAACCATAAAACCTCTATTCAATGGCATATAAAGGAAAACCTCTTCATATGAACCATAAAACCTCAGTTCATATGGCATATGAAGGAAAACCTCTTCATATGAACCATAAAACCTCAGTTCAAATGGCATATGAAGGAGAACCTCTTCATATGAATAATTTGATCATGTTATGAGATTGTATATAATAAAGGCATGTTTGTTTTGAAGCGGGTATACCTTTGGAACATAGAAATATATGTTGAGAAGATTGTATAGAATATAGGAATATATGTTGAGAAGATTGTATAGAATATAGGAATATATGTTGAGATGATTGTATAGAATATAGGAATATATGCTGAGAAGATTGTATATAATATAGGAATATATGCTGAGAAGATTGTATATAATATAGGAATATATGTTGAGAAGATTGTATATAATATAGGAATATATGTTGAGAAGATTGTATAGAATATAGGAATTTATATTGAGAAGATTGTATAGAATAAAGGAAGTTATGCTGAGAAGATTGTATATAATATAGGAATATATGCTGAGATGATTGATAATATAGAAATCTGAACCAGAGAATTATCGACCAGTGTCGTTGACATCAGTAGTATGTAAATTGCTGGAAAAGATTGTGCGAGAAGCAATACTTGATCATATGATGCAGCATGACCTCTTTTCAGACAGTCAGTATGGGTTTCGAAAACATAGAAGTACAATCTTACACTTGTCAAGGGTTTTAGACGACTGGACAGATGCGCTTGATGAAAACTGCCAGGTGGATGCTATTTATTTTGACTTCGCTAAGGCATTTGATACCGTACCTCACAAACGTCTCTTACATAAAATAAAGGCATATGGTATATATGGAAAACTCCTAAAATGGATTGAAGACTTCCTTAAGAACAGAAAGCAGAGAGTGATCATAAATGGTAGTGCTTCAAGTTGGAGGGATGTTGTCTCTGGTATACCGCAAGGATTAATGTTAGGGCCATTACTATCATATTGTACATCAACGATGTCCCAGATATAGTTAAGACTGTATGTCGTCTGTTTGCAGATGACACTAAACTGTATAATGTTATTAGATCTAAAGATGACCAGTCTCAACTGCAACAAGATGTATTTTCTCTGTGCTCATGGAGCTCGGACTAGATGTTGCAATTTAATGTGAAGAAATGTTAAATTCTCCATATTGGAAGCTTAAACTATGAATTTGAATATCAAATGTTTCATAAAAACAATACATATTCACAAGTGACTGTTGATGAAACAGAAAAAGACCTTGGAATACACTTCACAAACACACTAAACTTCGAAATGCATATAAGTAAAACTGTAAATAAATCGAATAGCATAATTGGCTTGATAAGACGAAATGTTTCGTTCTTGGACAAGAAATTGTTTATACAGCTATACAAAGCTCTTATACGTCTACATGTGGACTATGGAAATTTGATATGGTTCCCAACACTAAAAAAGACCAAGCGTATTATAGAAAATGTGCAGAGACGTGCCACACGGTTAGTACCAGAGCTGGTAGGACTTGGTTACGCGGACAGATTGAGAGAGCTCAACTTACCCACCTTGGAATACAGACGGAGACGTGGAGATTTAATACAATTATTTAAAATCATCCACCATATTGATGATATAGACTATACAGAATTATTTTCACTGTCTACAAACAATCAGATAAGAGGTCACTCTTTAAAACTTGCCAAACCAAGAGCTTGCAAAAGCATCAGGTTAAATTTCGTCACCCACCGCGTCATCAATAGCTGGAATGAGTTACCAGGTAGTATTGTTACTGCCAAAAATGTAGACAAATTCAGAAGTGAGTTAGACGAGATCTGGAGATCTCAAAGATTTGACATAAAAGAGATCTATTAAACCAACCGGAGACATCTAATTTTCTATCACGAGGGGGACGACAAGCCTTCGGTGCTTAATATTTCCCCTATCAACACAAGGTAACACAAGGTAAAACTAAATAAAGTGCGAGCACATGCCATGGCCCATGGGCATCATGATCATGGTATCAATGATCTGATCATACGCCCCACCAATATATACAGGGCCTTCCCAGCCATTTATTGCTTATTGGCGCTGCGATCCCTTAAGTTCTGCAATAGAAGGGGTGCCATTAAGAGGCGGTAGGCCGGGATTTCCCCCTTGACTAGTCTGCCCAGTTACAATGATTACTTTTAGTTGTATTTTATACAAGCATGGATCAAAATACCCAGCTAAAGCAGTGGGCTTTAACTTGAAAAGTTAAGGACATTCCTGCGGCGTGACGGGTTGTTTAGGCCAAGATCGTAAACTCCAATAGCTTGACACCATATCATAGATTTTTCTGATTTTTAGTGTTTATGCAATCGTGGAAATTTACTGCGCCTCAGTTTATATCGATCAATAACTAGGTCAACTGCTGCCAAACAGGACTACACACTGTGTACATGCTACAGTACAGATACTTTTTGTCAGTGAAATACAAAAATGGCGCATGTTTTCATACTGATTTGTTAGCATCCGTACTGCTATATTATTAGATTAATATTGGTTAATTACTTACATCAGTCCAGACGTGATTTTACCTATACCTTAAGGACGTCCTAATGGTTAAAAGGTGGAGGGACTATAATCCTTAGAACTATACGCATATCTAATTACATAATAGGGCTCTAGTGATTGGAAATTTAAAGGATCGCGGCTAATGAGAAGTTAGATTTGTTCGACATCACGGTATATTGGATGTTTAATAATTGCAGATAATTTGAATGGGTACACAAATCCTTAGGCTTCTAGATTTATTTACTCTTTTGGAACTTGTTTTTCTTTTACCGGGAACTGTGCCTACGGCTGCCGAACTCTGCCTACGGCTGCCGGTAATCGGGTGTGTATCAGTGACGTAAGAATATAATTCTCTTCGTGTATATATATAGTAAAAAATACATATAGTTATACTATAACTACATGTATCTATCTATCTCTGTCTCTCTATACTGCTGCACACCGATTGAGCAGGAGATTTTGTTCTATCATTTTTATACTATTGTAATGGGATCAATCAATTATTGTTTGATAATTAGTTAATTGTCATTTGAAAATTAAAAGATAATAAATGTACAGTAACATTATTGTTTTAAGTATCTTTTTATTTAATTTCTTATGATACTAGATCTATTCCAGATCTCTTGAACTTATTTGCATTGGTTCATCACCCAGTTTGTCGTCCGCACTCCTTAAAAATTAAATATAATATTAAATAATGATACATAGGAACCCGGAAACCTGCCCTACTCTTACTAATGATTGTACCATAGCTCTAATGGTTTTCCTTTGTTCTTGCTTATGATATAATTTTCATAAACCTGAAGGTCTGAGCCTAAACTGTGATATAAATGCCGGTAAATTTCAGCCGTGCTATAAATGACGGATTCGGCAATTATACCATGGTCTGCTCAATTGTACCCGCGCGTAGTTGTATGTTTACACACAACCTGTCAATCAAATATGTAAAACGCGACTACCGGTACCCATTATCAAAACAGCACTCCCAATAATATACACAGGCGATTGGCTGCAATAATCAAAACATGGGTTATGCTCATGTCGCGTGATAATGCTATTTCTTGATTGGATCGAGCTGTTATATTTACAGAAAACTGCAACGCCCTAAAACTCCTTGCACGCGCGTACTTGGATAAATGGCTCTGGTACAAAACATTTATAGCATACTTTTCTCGTATGCGATTTATACTGCACTCTCGGGCCTGCGGCCCTCGAGAAGCAGTATAAATCGCATATACTCGAAAAAGTATGCTATAAATATTACTTAGATTTCAGTGTTTGTTAATCGTGCAGCTGCTCAGAGGATAGATACTCGGAGGAGACAATAATCTACGGACGGCAAGGTACATAATTATTAATAACATAATAAAATAACAATTTACATAACCTCATGTGAGCTTTTAACAGACCACATAGGCTGGACCACACAGGTAGCTAGTGGTGGTCTTCCTGCTGGAGGAAAACGGTGAAGCTGGAGACAAGCCAATTGTCTGTTTACCAACTCATAATACATTTTACGCATATTCAATCACGGGTATTTTAAGAACCTGTGAATAAAGCTTTACTTTTAATCGATATCATACATCATTATATGCCCTGAAGTTCTGAACACCTGAATAGAATTTTAATAAACGGGTTTGTAGTGTAATTTTGATGTTATTTGGCGGGTTATATTACTTTCTTTAAGTTACTTGTAATTTTGGCTAGTTTTTGTACACTCAGTTTGTACTGTTGGGATGCATCTCTTTAGTGTAAGGAAGCGTGCTTTTCCTGAAAGAAAAGAGATCCAGGTTCGATTCCTGGCAGGGCCTGGCACATTTACTGAGCTGTACATACAAAACTTAGCATACAAACATATGCTAAAATCATTCACATAAGTGTAGTGTTACTCATTTCATGTGTTCATTGCAATTACAAATAAATTAAATGAGGTTTTCCATCCCGTTGAGACGATCATATTAGGTTATATTTGAACAGCAACCTCAGGGGAAATGAGATAAAAATACATATATTGATGAAGCAGGAGAATCAAAACCCAGGTGGAAGGAGATGCCAAGGATCGGTCGACATGCATCAGTCACTATTTATGCCATGATTTTCAAGAAGTTTACACATCCATAAACTCTTCCAACTACATTTTCCATATTTTTTTTCGCGGCATTTATACTATTTAATGTTTATTATCTTAAGTGAAGTTAAGTTTTTAACTGAAATGTTGGAATTATAAGTATTACCTACATGTTTTTTATGGGCGCTTCGAGTTCATGTATTTAAAGCTGAGATCCACGCCATGAATGGAAGTATATTATAATTATGTAAATATTTGAAATAAATATTTTTACCTGTACATTAATTTTGATGAGTTTTTGTCATTAGTTTGCGCTGTTGAGACACATCTCTGTATAATCCGAGTCTTCTGACCTTACCAGCCCTTTTTACGATTTTTGATATTTCATCTGGCTGTGTATAAAGACGCAAAAATAAAAAGAAGAAAAAAAAGGCTTTTAGGATCAGAGAAGGCTCGGATTAATCTCTGTAGTGTAAGGAAGCATGTTTTTCTTTGGAGAAAAGAGATCCAGCTTCCTGGTTGGGAACCTGGCACACTTACTTTAATAGCTGTACATACAAACACTGTTGATAACATTTTTCATCATATAATTTTAGTGTAAATTGAAAATAGACTCATTATTATTAAACATGTTCATTGTGACGAAGAAAGAAAGAGTGGAGCGCTGTGGTCTAGTGGTAGAGCGTTATACCCATGATCCAAAAATCGTGAGTTCGATTCCCGCCATTGCCATATGCGTTGTGTCCCCGAGCAAGACACTTTATCTGCATTGCTTAGTACTGGTTCTACCCAGGAAGACATCGAGAGTGATTCAAATAAGTTCATAGAGCTTTCGTTACTATCGATGTAAAATAAATAAGTTAAAACTAAAATACTACGAAAGAAAGAAAAAGACTGAATGACTGAAATATAGTTTTACCGTTAACATGCATCCCTGAAGAAAAAAAAATATATATAACCCATGTGAAAGGAGACGCCATCGATCGGCTGACATGCATCTCTGCGATTGCCATCGGTCACTATATATTGCAGTTTGAAGCATACCCAGGATAAAACCTACAACAGTTTTCAAGACGTTTACACATCTATAAACTCTTCTAACTACGTTCTTTTCTTTCACGACTGTTATTATATTTATTATCACATTTTAACCGGGTGTGTCTTTAATTTAAATGTTGAAAAATAATAGCTCCGTCGTTTCACTGGGCGCTTCAGAGAGCTGAGATCAATGCCAAGAATGGAAGTTTATAACAATTATCTAAATATATATCCATTTTTAGACATCATACAGTAGCTTTTTTCACGTTTAATCTTCATTATTGTGATCTTTATTTTTTCATATTTACTACTGTTCGCATTTAGGCAAAATAAAAAAAAAGAGACAAAAATCAAAAGAAAAAAAAAAGAGACAAAAAATGTGAAATATAGTATACAATATGCAAAGTCTCATTATGAAGGACTAGTGCTAGGTTATTGGGAAATAAACATAATAAATGTATGAATTGAATTGAAACGAATGTTGTTTAACGGCTCATCAACACAGTATAGGTTATTTAGAGGTGCCCAAGAGAGAGGGGAAGGATACATAGGAATCCGGGAACCGTGCCCTACTCTTATTATCGAATAGATTCCTATGGTTCTTTAACGTGCTCGGAGGATAGATCGATACACGGTACTGCCCGGTTTACGTCCGCATCCGACGGATGAGGCTAAGGGAAAGTGTCTTTGTCAAGAACACACCGACGAAACTCAGTGGCGCCAAGGAGGATTGAACCCGGGGCCTCCGGTTACAAATCAGCCGCGCTATCGACTGCGCCATGTCAGCCCTAAAGAATATTTTTTGTTTCAAAACCCAGTGTAAAACCCACATTGTCAATACATACTCACTTGCTTTACACAGATAATTTTAATGTTATAGTATCAAAAATAAACATTGTTTCACGCTACACTGATTTTTTCTCATATTTTGTTTTTGGAAAGAGAAAAAACAATAACCCATACTGTGTAATAAATCCGTATAAAAATTCATTATCAAAGGACAATGTTTTAGGATAGTTTTAAAGGATTAATATACACAACTTCCAAAATTATTATTTTTTCTATAAAAAACAACAAGAAGGTTGATTAAGGTAGGTCAAGATATAAGCAAGGGTATGTTATTTCTGATTAGTAAGCTAAGCTTTGCATGTCCCAGAATGAACACATTAAGTTTATTTGCTACAGTTTGATACTGGAAAAATCAACTAAGTAAATTATCTCTATACTCCAGTTCCACAGATAGCAAGGTATTGACTCCACAGTTTCAAACTTATTAATTTTTAAGTTTTTATATGCGATTAGTTTCTCAACTTTGTACAAAGATAGTATATACGTTTTAAAAAGGTTAAGCTGTGGAATTTGACGTTGCATCTTGTTTCTATAAATGTAAAGTTTTGCTTGCATGATGATTTCGCTCAAAACAGTATCAAATTTACTATTTCCAAATAAAAATATCTGTTTCTGTTAAAGTTACGAATGCTGTATTGCAGTTTTCTGTAATATAAGTTTGAAGTTTTGACCAGAATTCTTTTACTGTTCCACAGTTCCAAAACAGATGTTGGATAGTTTCAGGTGTATTTTTGCGAAAGCTGCACATATCGTTATTAATAATATTCATTTTAGATAAAATGTAATTTGTTCCAAGTATCCTATGGTTGATTTTAAATTGAACCAAGGTAACTTAGGATCTTTTGTTATTTTATAAGGTAAGGCATATAATCTTTCAAATTCAAAGTTTGGAACACTAACTACTTCATTATTCCATTTACTTAATGCTTTGGTATATACATTATTTCTAATCATGATGTCATATATGTTTCGACAGCCTTTCTCATTTTGTAGAATTAAGGATAGGATTAGTCGACGAATAGGGTTTGGCAGTTACAGGCTAGATGCACAATATTCAGGTTTGCCAAATAATTCCTGACAGCAGTTATAATACCATCATATTCAAGAAAATTGGACTGTATATTATAGTGTTCATTCAATTCTATGTATGAATAAAGATTTCCATTTTTGTTTAAAATGTCATTGATAAAAGTCATTCCTCCTGTAAACCATCTTTTGTAAAACACACTAGAGCCTCCGATTGAAATTGAAACATTTTAAAAATGTTTGATGCTTCTAGAAAAGCCTGATATAGCCCTTTTAAAATAAATACATTTGATGTAATCATTGATCATATAGTAATATTGTTAAATAAACTATTTTCAATTGTTTATATTAAATATATGATAACTGGAATGTTTTCACTAGATGATATATGTATAAGATATATATCTTGCAATAAACTAACCCTCATGTCAAAGGTGTACCCTAATGTCTGTGGATTGGAGAAAAAATATATACTTGCAGACCATATAAGCGTAATAAGTACCATGGACGTCAGTATGGACTTCATGAGTCATATCTTTCTTTATTTAGAGTTTTATTAATTGATTTACTGATACAATATCAAGTTCATATATGCATGCAGCTGACGTATCACTCTCGACTGACAAAACGGTAAAAAATCACTCCCATAATATGATATAATCATAATTACAATGTCTTACAATGTCTCTTCCTCCTTTCCCTTCAATTCAACCATTATATTAAAGTATATATTTGGAAAACTCAACAAATGCTTCCAAACTATCAGTCATTATATGGAACGAACTGTTTGGGACCGAACGAACTGTTTGGGGCCGAAACGTCTTGATTTCAACTACGGGATTTATTTTGTTAAAAAGTATAATTTATCGGTCATAGCGATAAAATATCAAGAAATTGGTCAAAATCACTCACAAATCTGCAATATTTTCATCAATACAACATTATATAGAAGAGCACTATTTTCCGGAGACCGAACCATGCATTTTGATGCAAAAAAAAATTTGGGCGGCACCCAATACTCTCCGAGCCACTATTACCGAGTACGGAAATTGGCGAAGAGTTCCGATTGTACTTTCCGAGCCACATTTACCGAGTACGGAAATTGGCGAAGAGTTCCGATCGTATACGTTATACCTCGTTTGTTTCAGTAACCGAATTGAAATCCGATTAAAAAAGAAAGTAAAAGGGTATTTCCAAGTTTCTATTTATAGTAACTCGTAATGTTTATATTTTTCAGATGAACTAAGATTAGTCTGTGAACATATTGCCTTTGCATCCTGTCCCTATCTAAGACAACATATGCCCGAATTAAATCGTTTGCATACACGAAGGCGGACCCGTACTGAAGGAGAGGTGGACTTGAATATGCCAATCCACAGATATGTACACGTACGGACCCAGTTTTATTTTATAACCAAGTGGAAGCAAATGAAGATTTAAACACGGCTGGTAAGCTGTTTTCATACATGTTATGGAAATATTGTAAATATGTAATGTCTTGCAAATGTAGGTATTTTGGAATATAATGCAGCCTGAGCTACGCTTTGGGGTTATAAAAAACTAATAGTGATAATAACAATAGAATATAGTGTTGTAATTGTGTTCAACAAATTTACAATTCAAAATTATCCGCTTTCAAATATAAGTATTATTATAAGAAAAATGTTAGTTCACATTTTATTAGTAACGTCTTTATAGCTTGTTGTTCGATATACTTTCAGGCATCAATGTTTCGTTGTTGCAGTATGTGAGCATCCATATGGGTCAAAACTGGAGGCAGTTGGCACGAAAGCTAGGCTTAGCTGAAAATAAGATAGAGGCCCTAGGACATGACAACAAAACTCTGCATGAAGTCAGCTACCAAGCTCTTGTTAGCTGGAAACGATGAGTAAATGGGGATGGCTGCCAGTAAAGGAAGTCTGCTGCAAGCACTGAGATATATTGACAAGACTGCAATAGCTGAGCACTGCGAAGGTTATCATACGGCATAATTATAATAATTGTGCTGTTCATCAACTGTAGAGCAATGTATGTACATAGGTTTATTTATGTAATCAGTTAAATACTTGAAGTAAATATACTATCAAGCTGACTTGCGGAACGACGGTGGTTCCACCCAGGTGCCCACACGTGCACAAAAACTTCCCGGATGGGCACCTGGGGTCTTCTTACACCAATGGAAGCTGGAAAGTCGCCATAAGACCTTAGCTGTTGGTGCGACTATAACAATCCAATTAAGTTCAATTAAAGTAAATATACATGTAATAGAAAAGTAAAA
Organism: Cyrtodaria siliqua; assembly: GCA_037043455.1. Classification (NCBI taxonomy): domain Eukaryota; kingdom Metazoa; phylum Mollusca; class Bivalvia; order Adapedonta; family Hiatellidae; genus Cyrtodaria; species Cyrtodaria siliqua. Next base: position 162,252 of record JAWPHD010005080.1, read on the forward strand.
CATTTTTACGAAGCAACTTTTCAACAATAAAAAAAAACTGTTTGGGTATAATTGTGTTCATTTCAAATGTAAAAGTATAGACAGAAAACCACATAGAAGAAGCGTCGTTATTATGCAATAGCCCTTACAAGAGTCATGCGCATAGCATCAATAATTACATTTATGATACAAATGTGGCATGGTACATATCTGGGTTCTATTTAATATTTGCGGTGAGATTTTCAGAATGTTTTAATTGGAGTGGGTGACTCAATTATTGATGTTATCACAATTATTAGAACATCATTATTTATATAACCTACCAAAAAACATTTTAGGCGATAATGATTATTTTTTACTTACAAGGTATCCAAAAGAAGCTATGTTTCAGCTAAGTGTTCTTGGAATACTGTATTTTTTCCTTTAAACATTTTTATAGTTTAACCAATGAATACTTGTTGTTTGGGGAAATCGTTTACGAATTAGCATGTTTTCATTTAGTTGACCATAAATCTTCGTATTTATGTTTTGCTAAAACGCATATTATTGATAGGAAGCTTAATCGAAAATTCTTTCAAAAATATGATAGTCAAACAGTTAGGGTGGATTCCCGGATTCCTATGTATCCTTCCCCTCTCTCTGGGGCGGCTCTAAATAACATATACTGTGTTGATGAGCCGTATAACAACATTCAATTCAATTCATACATTTATACAATATATATATATGTAAATAAAACAGTCCAGTACCCTATACATTACGGAGGTATTCAACTGAGTCGTCCAGTGGGTATGGTGTTTAACTCATATATGAAGCACCAACATATTTGCGGAATCACATTTTCTTGCTACTCAAATTAGAAGATTGTTGACTTTCAAAATATATGTTGTTCTCGTCTTATTTGTTTTATGTATAACATGTATAACAATGCGTGGTGTCTACAATTTAAATGTTTGGGGTATAATATTTAAATGCGTGGTGTATATGACAATAGAGTAAACGTGAGGATAGGTTAACCCTAGAACCTGGCTTGGAATTCAACCATTCTTCAGACTATTCTTAGACTTGAGCTCAAGTACTAAAATTTCATTCACAAATATTTCCATGATCTTCATAAATAAACAGTTGTATGCAGTTGCTATTTATTAAAAGTTGTCATATTTATACATAGCAACTTCTTATGAACGTTTATCCTTTAAACTTATAGAAATACGCGTGATTGAAATGTGCATACTTGGGCTTATCTCAAGAATGGTTGGTGAATTCAAGGCCTGGTTTAAATCCCGAGCGGTCCGTTAGCCACCGGCCGTTCCAAGGCAGTACCGTTCATGTTTGTGATGACGCATACTTCGGTCATTTTTTCCCTTGTAATTGTTGTTTGTTTCTAAAGCGTGTGTTTGGTTGACTGTGTTCTGTGAATGCTGTATTTCCTGTTCGATTTTTATATCTGTTTTTATATTTAAGAGTGCAATATTTATCTCATTATGTACACGCATGGTCTCTAATATTTTATTAAAATGCTTTTTTTTGCTTTTTGTACGAATTCTGTGATAGGTTCGTTTAAATTAATTTAAGATATGTGAACACTACTAAAACATACTTACTGACTTTAGAAACCTTAATACTGCCATCATTGAGATGCATTACTGAATGTTAGATTTTCTTTTTACCAACCTATATACTGTTTTGCAATGACACGACCAGTACCAAAAGGAATGTAAACTCATAAACTGTACTTTGTTACAGTAATATAAATGATCTTTTCAAATAGTTAATATTAGTTTCAGTTATATGCTATCTCTAGAAGATTGAAAACCTTTTTAAAGGGAAAAACATCCACAGATAAAGACGGTTTTAAATATTCGCCTTACTAAACTATTTATAACTGGTAAATACTCGTAGTGTTTAATGTACTGTAGGAAATGTTCTTAAATGTCCGCCATATCAAAATGTCTGTTACGGGTTAACCTTTTTAGAGTGTATAACTGTTTATATGGCTTGACTCTAAATCTTTGATTAGTTTTTTTTGCTGTTCACGAACATGAATATGAAGATCAAAAAAAAAAAAGATTTCAAATTTAAAAATGGCATGTTTCCTTATGGTTAGTTATATTAAAATATGCATAACCAATGTTACAACTTTCTACCTATTTTTCTATATTTTTCAAAATTTGCCTCATACATATTGCGTTCTGTTAAGAATACGCTTAAACCGTTTTTAGCTCTACTGGCCAAGGGATGGTGTGTTGTCCGTCGTCCGTCCGTCGTCCGTTAACTTTTTTTCAAACGACTTCTCCTCAGAAACCGCTTGGCTAATTTTGACCAAACTTCACATGGATGATCCTTAGATGAATGCTTTTTAGATTTGTTAAAATTAGGTCAGCGTTACATCCAAGATGGCTGCCATTACCATATATGGTCATAACCTTAAAAAATCTTCTTCTCCAGAACCGCTAGACAGATTTGAACAGTAAATTACTGTTCTTCTTTTAAAATGATCGCCAACACCTAGACTATCAAGTTTGTTCAAATAAAGTCCCCGGAGTAAAAAATGGCCGTGCCCTGGGGGTCCAAAGTTTGTGTATTGAGTTTTTTCATGTTTTTCATATAGACGTATAGGAAAAAACTTTAAAATATCTTCTCTGAAACCGCAAGGCACAGAGCTCTCATGTATTACATGTAGCATCAGCTTATGGTCCTTTACTAAGTTTGTTCAAATGGTGACCCTGGGGTCAAATTTGTCCCCGCCCCGGGGGTCACAGTTTTACATAGACTTATATAGGATTTTTTTTAAAAACATCTTCTTCTTGGAAACTACAACAGCCAGAGGTTTGAATCTTTGCATTTACCATAAGCTTATGGTCCTTTACCAAGTTTGTTCAAATGGTGCCCTCGGGTCACATTTGGCTCCGCCCCAAGGGTCACATGTTTAACATGGACATGTATAGGGAAAAACTTAAAAAATATTCTTCTCTGAAACTGCAAGAGCCAGAGGTTTAATATTTTGCTGTTGCTATAAGCTTATGGTCCTTTACCAATTTTATTCAAATGGTGACCCTGGGGTCACATCTGGCCCCGCCCCGGGGGTTACAGTTTTACATAAATGCTTGTATAGGGAAAAACTGAAAACAATCTTCTTCTCTGGAACTGCAAGAGCCAGAGGTTTAATATTTTTCATTTGCTATAAGCTTATGGTCCTTTACCAAGTTTGTTCAAATTGTGACCCTCGGGTCACATTTGACCCCGCCCCAAGGGTCACATGTTTTACATAGACATGTATAGGGAAAAACTTAAAAAAATCTTCTCTGAAACTGCAAGAGCCAGAGGTTTAATATTTTGCATTTGCTATAAGCTTATGGTCTTCTACCAAGTTTGTTTAAATGGTGACCCATTGGTCACATTTGGCCCCACCCTGGGGGTCACAGTTTTACTTAGGCTTGTATAGGCAAAAACTGAAAAAAATCTTCTTCTCTGGAACCACATGGCACAGAGCTCTCATGTATTACATGTAGCATCAGCTTATGTCCTCTACCAAGTTTGTTCAAATGGTGACCCTGGTGTCAAATTTGGACGCGCCCCGGGGGTAACAGTTTTTTAATTATTTTTTTTTTAATTTGATTTATTTCTTCTTCTTTTTTAATCTTATTTTTTTAATTGTTTCAATTTTTTTTTTTTCATTATATTTTTAATTACTTGACACTTACTTGAAAATGTCTTGTCGGCGCTACTCATCCTAAATGCCTTGTTGAATTTCGACGAAACTTGGCAGGAAGCATCGGTAAGATGTCTAGTTGTGCATATCACGTTGTTGTTCCAGTTCGCTGATTTTTGACGGAGTTGTGGCCCTTTGACATTTTTATTTTAAATTTCTTGTCGGCGCTACTCCTCTTAAACGGCTTGTTGGATTTCTACGAAATTTGGCAGGAAGCCTCAGTATGATGTCTAGTTGTGCAAAGCGCGGTATATCAATGAAATCTTGGACTATTCCGAAAACCAGCTAGATCTTGTTAGGAATTACAGAGTTATGGCCCTTGATTTGTTGAAAAATGCTATATTGTATTTTCCTTTGTTAAATCTTTAGGAAAAGAGAGCTATATCTAGCTATATCTATCTAAATCTTAGAAGCTGTTTTAGCCAGTAGAGCGTCCACAGGCCCTATTAGGCCTCTTATTACAATAGTAATGAGGTTATTTGCTTAATTCAAAACCATTTAATATTTAAAAATATGTCAACATGTTAGCTCTGCTGAACGAATATAAGCAGAGATTATGATGTGTCGCGTCACCGACGTGTTTGTCTATCTAACCAGTACTTGTGTGACATTTTAAGAAAATGTGTGGCTCGACTGGAATGTTTTTTCTGTTTCATGTATGTGGTTAAACACTCAGTTGTTGGAACGTCAGTTTGTCTTTTTTCTTTTGATTAATGCCTCTCCAAGTATAATGGTTAAAATTTCACGAGTGTATGAACATTTCTTATGATGTATGATGGATGTATGGTTAGACCTAACTAATATCCACCTTTCTCAAAATCTAAGATCCCCCACCCCACCACCCCATATATTTCAATAGATAACAGCTAGTTTTTAATCACGCGACCGAAGAGGCATTGGAACTGGATATTTCCTAAAGTTATCCACATGACATGCAATTGATCCTAAAATAGAAGTCATTTTTAGATCTACTGATCAAATATCAGTAGAGCTTATGCCGTGGTGCGTTGTACGTCGTCCGTCCGTCTGTCCGTAAACTACTCCTCTGAAACTACTGGATGGATTTTTATGGAACATTACAGAAATGTTGCCCATAGTGTCCAGTTGATCCTAGCAAAAATTTCGTGATATGGGACTTTTTCTAAAATGATCAGCATGACATGATGTTTGTCCTTGTCGAAAATTATTTTGATTCGACATTAAACATGGCTGCCAGCGGCCATCTTTGTTTACATAGAGTTATATAGTAATTTGTTTTAGCAACTACTCCTCTGAAAGTACTTGACGAATTTTCTTGAAACTTTACAGGAATGTTGCTCTTGATATCTAGTTGATCATATAAAAAATATCAGGTACGTCTGATATTCAAGATGGCCTCCAAAGCTAAAAATATGTTTTTAAAAAACAAGCTTGTTGCGACTACTTCTTGAAAACTATAAGCGATATTGACATGGGAGATCAGCATGACATGATATTGGTCCTTGTCGAAATCATTTTGATTCGACGTTAAACATGGCTGCTAGCGGCCATCTTTGTTTACATAGTGTTATATAGTAAACACTTCTAGCGACTACTCCTCTGAAACTACTTGACGGATTTTCATGAAACTTCACAGGAATGTTACTATTGTTGTCTAGTTGATCCCAGCAAAATTTCAGGTAGGCCGGATATTTAAGATGGCCGCCACGGCTAAAAATAGATTTAAAAAAACAAGTTTGTAGCGACTACTTCTTGAAAACTGCAAGTGATATTGATATGGGACTTTTTCTAAAATGATCAGAATGACATGATGTTGGTCCTCGTCGAAAATCATTTTGTTTCGACATTAAACATAGCTGCCAGAGTTATATAGTAAAAATCTGTAGCAGGCTACTCCTCTGAATCTACTTGACGGATTTCCATGAAACTTCAAAGGAATGCTGATCCAGCTATCAAAACCTATCAGTAGAGCTTCAAGGTCATTGACCGCTTGTTATGAGTCTTTGAAGACAGCCAACAACGGATATATTCGTTTATATAAGGTTATTTAGGAAACGCGTGTGCTCGTTCGTACCAGCTATTCTTATACATGTTTCGGATCACCATGACACTTCGCATATGATGTCTAGTTTTTCCTAACTTTAAATCACTATGAAATCAAAAGATGGCCACCTCGGCTAAAGATACTGTTAACACAGACATCTACAGAAACAATTTGTAATTGCAAGATCTCCTTGATGTTCATTCTGATCTGCAAGAAACTTAAGAGGAACATCGCGAAGCATCCAAGATGGTCGTCTCTGCTTACATATACTTACATAATATAGGAAACGTAATGTGATGCAGCTTCTTCTTTTTTATAGAATTTTCTAGTATCTTCAGAGAAACATTGCAATGCAGGTCTTTTTTATTTTTATTTTCTTATACTAGTACTCTAAAAAGGAAACAATTATAAAACCTCGATTTTCCATGGGGTATGAGACAACCTGCGTGTCTCTCCCCCTTCTCTCATTTTCTCTTTAAAAGTTACATGTCTGAGTGGGATGTTTAAATCTAGTCGGGAGTTTACAGGGGAGCGCTTCAATGTATTTGACCTTTATGCACTAATATGCGCATTTGATTGCTTCAGTCATATGTATGTTGGTTTTAGTTATGCGGTCATTTATTCAGTGGGTGAACTAGGATAGGGTGTGGCGAATGGTGAAATAATTGGTAATCTAGTGGAAGTCGATGCATTGTGTCGAGATGTGTCATCTGTTTGGAGGTGACGCATTTGATCATCTGGTTGAAGTTGACACATTTGTTAATCTGTTTTGTGGCAAGGAATTTGATACTACGGCGGAAGGTGACCCATTTGATCATCAGGTATGTATCACCAAATACAGTTATTTAACGAGCAGCAACCTTAGTCGCAATAAGGACATGGCGTCTAGTTCTTATTAAAAATACTAATGCATAAATATTGACTTGCACGTAGGGATACTGTAATCTATTCGTTAACATTCAGATATGTTCATTATTAAATATATTTTCTGGGTTTAGGAGCCCAAAACACTGCCATCATGTATGTATTGTTAAATGTTTTGTTATATTTTTGTTTTAAAACAATTTACCAATTTATACATTGTTTTGTCATGACAAGATATATTTGAAGTAAAAATATGAATGTAACAGTGTATACTATTTACCAATTATAGAGATAATTCTTCAGATACTTCGTTCCAGTTATATGCTATCACTTAGATATTTTGAAAATGTTTTTGTAAGGAAAACATCCACAGATAAACTGTTTTGTTGTTTTTTTAACTTCTTTTTCGTAAATTTATATTAATGGGTAATATGTTCATAATGTATATATGTTACAGCATTGATAATAATCTGAATTGTTTTAAATTTAAGATTATGAAGCAATTGTATTGCAGTAAATTATTTTAAAATTCCGCAATCCTAAATGTTACGGGTAGAAATTTTGAAGTGTTCGGCTAATAATGTGGCTAAACTTTTTTTGTTGTTGTTTTTCATTATTTTATTTTTTGTTCACGAACAATTTTTAAACGTGAAATTTGATAATTAAAAAATCAAATTGGAAAATGGCATTTTCTTGTATGGATAGGGATATTAAAATATGAGTAACCAATGTTACATCTCTCTGCATTTTAAAAAAAAACTACCTCATACAAACTGCAATCTGATAAGATACTTAGTTAAACAGTGTGTAAAACCGAACTGGGCATATGTGCTGAATTTATTCAAAACCATTTAATGTTTAAAAAACTAAAAAAAAAATGTGAGCATGTTTAGCTGTTGTGGTCGAAGATTAGCAGAGCTTATGCGATGGCGTGTCGTTCTGCGTTTGTCGTCTAAGTAGTACTTGTGTAACTGTTGAAGAAAATGTGTGGCTCGACTGTGATGAATTTTATTTGGTTTGTGTATCAAAACACACATTTATCCATCTTAGTTCTTTCGTTTGATCGACACCCCTCCAACATTACTAAGAGGAAGGGTTGATCGCACGTCCCAGTAAGGAATAACGTCTATCTTTTGATAGCATACTTCTATATAAACATTAAGGTCGACATTTCTAAGTTGTTACATTGTAATAGATTTATTTGATTCTATTTCATTTTATTTTGCGCAGTGCTTTGATAGATTCGATGATGTTCAAGATGTATACTGAACCAAACAGCTAACGCACCAGTAGACAATACCTTTGCTATCTTAATAATAACAATCAGTAAATCAAAAGAAATTTCATTCTGAACGAGACAAATATCTTGTCAGTAACGACTGTAAATTTAAAAAAATCATTCAAATCACCTGTCTCCAACGGTACCAGTCGGCATATAATAACTTCATACATTAAAGGTATTGTCTACTTGTGCGTTAGCTGTTTGATTCAGTATAGATGTACACACGTACTCATTGTCTTTAGAAGCCACTGGACTAATATAGTCATACATGTATATTGATTTAAAACTGTTTTTAATGATCTGATATTTATAACGGATGATTTGACACCTATGTGAAGTAAAGAGAAACTGTGGAGGGTGATCCCAAAACTAGAGAGGTTTTCACTAGAGATGAAACATTCATTGCAAATATAACATTAAACACAATGTCATCTCATCGCTTGATGACTTGTTTGATATTGGTATGGAAACTGTTCTCAAAACTCTTGGGCTGAATCATTTGATCTAGGAAGACGATGAGGATGTGTCATTTGTTATAATGTTACAGTTATTCTGTTTGTTGACACTAGTTCTAGTCGGAACTGTAGTTCTTTTACTTATAAGTTATTTTACTGATAATTATTTGAACTTGGACTGACTAATTATTGATTAGAGAAAATTGTTTCAAGTCCAAGTATGTTTGTTTAAAAATAGATTAGTGTCACCTCCAAAACTTAAAGATCAGTTTCTTCAAAATTATGATAACAGCTTGCAGACATTTATTAGCTCTCTTACTGCACTTAAATCAAAATTGTGTTGTTTTTTTCCTTCATATTTTACAAATAGACTTGTAAAGCCCCGACTACAAATCAGTAGTGTTATTACTTACTGGTCCTTTGGGATTTACAAGCCCAATATGTGTGACTTTAAAGTTGAATACCGATTAAGCCGGTCTAGGGCGTGAGAGGTATTGAACTTTATATTAGCTCCTATGAACAGACTGAAACCTCTCTTTCTCCCTTGTTTGTGTTTGTTGCTTCCAAGGGATTACCTTTTCAATATGTATTGACATTCACACTAGCGTTTATTTAGTACTGTGTGGCGCCTGTAAAAGTCTCCCCGACTACAAATCAGAAGTGTTATAACTTACTGGTCCTTTGGGATCATCAAACCGAACCCGTGTGGCTTTAACGTAGACTACCGCTTATTATATGCCGATGTTAGTGGGACCATACTATATGTGTTAGTATATGTATTTTAGTGATAAGCTAAGGCTGAATTGTGTTGTTTTAATTTCGGATTATGACGACAGT